>CAMAOC010000200.1:0-97000 GCA_945859555.1 Megachile ligniseca
CTTGTCTTTATCCTGATAATTATTATTATTTCCCTTATTACTATTATTATTATCGCTATAACTGTTATTATTATCCTTATTACTAGTATTATTAGCACTATAACTATTATGTTTATCCTTATTACTATTATTATTCGCACAATAACTATTATTATTATCCTTATTACTATTATTATTATCGCTATGACTGTTATTACTATACTTATTCTATTATTACTATCCCTATTACTCTTGTCTTTATCCTTATAACTATTTTTATTTCCCTTATTACTATTATTATTATCGCTATAACTATTATTATTATCCCTATTACTATTATTACTAGCACTATAACTATTATTATTATCCTTATTACTATTATTATTATCGCTATGACTGTTATTATTATGATTATTACTATTATTATTATCGCTATGACTGTTATTAGTATACTTATTCTATTATTACTGTCCCTATTACTCTTGTCTGTATCCTGATAGTTATTATTATTTCCCTTATTACTATTATTATTATCGATATAACTGTTATTAATATCCTTATTACTAGTATTATTAGCACTATAACTATTATGTATATCCTTATTACTATTATTATAAGCACTATAACTATTATTATTATGCTTATTACTATTATTATTATCGCTATGACTGTTATTATTATACTTATTCTGTTATTACCATCCCTATTACTCTTCTCTTTATTCTTATAACTATTATTATTTCCCTTATTACTATTATTGTTATCGCTATGACTGTTATTATTATACTTATTCTGATATTACCATCCCTATTACTCTTGTCTTTATCCTGATAATTATTATTATTTCCCTTATTACTATTGTTATTATCGCTATAACTGTTATTATTATCCTTATTACTAGTATTATTAGCACTATAACTATTATGTATATCCTTATTACTATTATTATTCGCGCTATAACTATTATTATTATCCTTATTACTATTATTATTATCGCTATGACTGTTATTATTATACTTATTCTGTTATTACCATCCGTATTACTCTTCTCTTTATCCTTATAACTATTATTATTTCCCTTATTACTATTATTATTATCGCTATAACTGTTATTATTATCCTTATTACTAGTATTATTAGCACTATAACTATTATGTTTATCCTTATTAGTATTATTATTCGCACTATAACTATTATTATTATCCTTATTACTATTATTATTATCGCTATAACTATTATTATTATGGCTATGACTGTTATTATTATCCTTATTCTATTTTTACTATCCCTATTACTGTTCTCTTTATGCTTATAACTATTATTATTTCCCTTATTACTATTATTATTCGCACTATAACTATTATTACTATCCTAATTACTATTATTATTATCGCTATAACTATTATTATTATGGCTATGACTGTTATTATTATCCTTATTCTATTATTACTATCCCTATTATTCTTGTCTTTATCCTTATAACTATTATTATTATCCTTATTACTATTATTATTATCGCTATGACTGTTATTATTATACTTATTCTGATATTACCATCCCTATTACTCTTGTCTTTATCCTGATAATTATTATTATTTCCCTTATTACTATTGTTATTATCGCTATAACTGTTATTATTATCCTTATTACTAGTATTATTAGCACTATAACTATTATGTATATCCTTATTACTATTATTATTCGCACTATAACTATTATTATTATGCTTATTACTATTATTATTATCGCTATGACTGTTATTAGTATACTTATTCTATTATTACTATCCCTATTACTCTTGTCTTTATCCTGATAATTATTATTATTTCCCTTATTACTATTATTATTATCGCTATAACTGTTATTATTATCCTTATTACTAGTATTATTAGCACTATAACTATTATGTATATCCTTATTACTATTATTATTATCGCTATGACTGTTATTATTATACTTATTCTATTATTACTATCCCTATTACTCTTGTCTTTATCCTGATAGTTATTATTATTTCCCTTATTACTATTATTATTATCGATATAACTGTTATTATTATCCTTATTACTAGTATTATTAGCACTATAACTATTATGTATATCCTTATTACTATTATTATTCGCACTATAACTATTATTATTATGCTTATTACTATTATTATTATCGCTATGACTGTTATTATTATACTTATTCTGTTATTACCATCCGTATTACTCTTCTCTTTATCCTTATAACTATTATTATTTCCCTTATTACTATTATTATTATCGCTATAACTGTTATTATTATCCTTATTACTAGTATTATTAGCACTATAACTATTATGTTTATCCTTATTACTATTATTATTCGCACAATAACTATTATTATTATCCTTATTACTATTATTATTATCGCTATGACTGTTATTATTATACTTATTCAATTATTACCATCCCTATTACTCTTCTCTTTATCCTTATAACTATTAATATTTCCCTTATTACTATTATTATTATTCGCACTATAACTATTATTATTATCCTTATTACTATTATTATTATCGCTATGACTGTTATTACTATACTTATTCTATTATTACTATCCCAATTACTCTTGTCTTTATCCTGATAATTGTTATTATTTCCCTTATTACTATTATTATTATCGCTATAACTGTTATTATTATCCTTATTACTATTATTATTATCGCTATAACTGTTATTATTATCCTTATTACTATTATTATTAGCACTATAACTATTATTATTATGCTCATTACTATTATTATTATCGCTATGACTGTTATTATTATACTTATTCTGTTATTACCATCCCTATTACTCTTCTCTTTATCCTTATAACTATTATTATTTCCCTTATTACTATTATTATTATCGCTATGACTGTTATTATTATACTTATTCTGATATTACCATCCCTATTACTCTTGTCTTTATCCTGATAATTATTATTATTTCCCTTATTACTATTATTATTATCGATATAACTGTTATTAATATCCTTATTACTAGTATTATTAGCACTATAACTATTATGTATATCCTTATTACTATTATTATAAGCACTATAACTATTATTATTATGATTATTACTATTATTATTATCGCTATGACTGTTATTAGTATACTTATTCTATTATTACTGTCCCTATTACTCTTGTCTGTATCCTGATAGTTATTATTATTTCCCTTATTACTATTATTATTATCGATATAACTGTTATTAATATCCTTATTACTAGTATTATTAGCACTATAACTATTATGTATATCCTTATTACTATTATTATTAGCACTATAACTATTATTATTATGCTTATTACTATTATTATTATCGCTATGACTGTTATTATTATACTTATTCTGTTATTACCATCCCTATTACTCTTCTCTTTATCCTTATAACTATTATTATTTCCCTTATTACTATTATTATTATCGCTATGACTGTTATTATTATACTTATTCTGATATTACCATCCCTCTTACTCTTGTCTTTATCCTGATAATTATTATTATTTCCCTTATTACTATTATTATTATCGATATAACTGTTATTAATATCCTTATTACTAGTATTATTAGCACTATAACTATTATGTATATCCTTATTACTATTATTATAAGCACTATAACTATTATTATTATGATTATTTCTATTATTATTATCGCTATGACTGTTATTAGTATACTTATTCTATTATTACTGTCCCTATTACTCTTGTCTGTATCCTGATAGTTATTATTATTTCCCTTATTACTATTATTATTATCGATATAACTGTTATTAATATCCTTATTACTAGTATTATTAGCACTATAACTATTATGTATATCCTTATTACTATTATTATTAGCACTATAACTATTATTATTATGCTTATTACTATTATTATTATCGCTATGACTGTTATTATTATACTTATTCTGTTATTACCATCCCTATTACTCTTCTCTTTATCCTTATAACTATTATTATTTCCCTTATTACTATTATTATTATCGCTATGACTGTTATTATTATACTTATTCTGATATTACCATCCCTATTACTCTTGTCTTTATCCTGATAATTATTATTATTTCCCTTATTACTATTATTATTATCGATATAACTGTTATTAATATCCTTATTACTAGTATTATTAGCACTATAACTATTATGTATATCCTTATTACTATTATTGTTAGCACTATAACTATTATTATTATGCTTATTACTATTATTATTATCGCTATGACTGTTATTATTATACTTATTCTGTTATTACCATCCCTATTACTCTTCTCTTTATCCTTATAACTATTATTATTTCCCTTATTACTATTATTATTATCGCTATAACTGTTATTATTATCCTTATTTCTAGTATTATTAGCACTATAACTATTATGTTTATCCTTATTACTATTATTATTCGCACAATAACTATTATTATTATCCTTATTACTATTATTATTATCGCTATGACTGTTATTAGTATACTTATTCTATTATTACCATCCCTATTACTCTTCTCTTTATCCTTATAACTATTATTATTTCCCTTATTACTATTATTATTATCGCTATGACTGTTATTATTATACTTATTCTGTTATTACCATCCCTATTACTCTTCTCTTTATCCTTATAACTATTATTATTTCCCTTATTACTATTATTATTATCGCTATAACTGTTATTATTATCCTTATTTCTGGTATTATTAGCACTATAACTATTATGTTTATCCTTATTACTATTATTATTCGCACAATAACTATTATTATTATCCTTATTACTATTATTATTATCGCTATGACTGTTATTATTATACTTATTCTGTTATTACCATCCGTATTACTCTTCTCTTTATCCTTATAACCATTATTATTTCCCTTATTACTATTATTATTATCGCTATAAGTATTATTATTATCGCTATGACTGTTATTACTATACTTATTCTATTATTACTATCCCTATTACTCTTGTCTTTATCCTTATAACTATTTTTATTTCCCTTATTACTATTATTATTATCGCTATAACTATTATTATTATCCCTATTACTATTATTACTAGCACTATAACTATTATAATTATCCTTATTACTATTATTATTATCGCTATGACTGTTATTATTATACTTATTCTGATATTACCATCCCTATTACTCTTGTCTTTATCCTGATAATTATTATTATTTCCCTTATTACTATTATTATTATCGATATAACTGTTATTAATATCCTTATTACTAGTATTATTAGCACTATAACTATTATGTATATCCTTATTACTATTATTATAAGCACTATAACTATTATTATTATGATTATTACTATTATTATTATCGCTATGACTGTTATTAGTATACTTATTCTATTATTACTGTCCCTATTACTCTTGTCTGTATCCTGATAGTTATTATTATTTCCCTTATTACTATTATTATTATCGATATAACTGTTATTAATATCCTTATTACTAGTATTATTAGCACTATAACTATTATGTATATCCTTATTACTATTATTATTAGCACTATAACTATTATTATTATGCTTATTACTATTATTATTATCGCTATGACTGTTATTATTATACTTATTCTGTTATTACCATCCCTATTACTCTTCTCTTTATTCTTATAACTATTATTATTTCCCTTATTACTATTATTATTATCGCTATGACTGTTATTATTATACTTATTCTATTATTACTATCCCTATTACTCTTGTCTTTATCCTGATAACTATTATTATTTCCCTTATTACTATTATTATTATCGCTATAACTGTTATTATTATCCTTATTACTATTATTATTATCGCTATAACTGTTATTATTATCCTTATTACTATTATTATTAGCACTATAACTATTATTATTATGCTTATTACTATTATTATTATCGCTATGACTGTTATTATTATACTTATTCTGTTATTACCATCCCTATTACTCTTCTCTTTATCCTTGTAACTATTATTATTTCCCTTATTACTATTATTATTATCGCTATGACTGTTATTATTATACTTATTCTGATATTACCATCCCTATTACTCTTGTCTTTATCCTGATAATTATTATTATTTCCCTTATTACTATTATTATTATCGATATAACTGTTATTAATATCCTTATTACTAGTATTATTAGCACTATAACTATTATGTATATCCTTATTACTATTATTGTTAGCACTATAACTATTATTATTATGCTTATTACTATTATTATTATCGCTATGACTGTTATTATTATACTTATTCTGTTATTACCAACCCTATTACTCTTCTCTTTATCCTTATAACTATTATTATTTCCCTTATTACTATTATTATTATCGCTATGACTGTTATTATTATCCTTATTACTAGTATTATTAGCATTATAACTATTATGTTTATCCTTATTACTATTATTATTAGCACTATAACTATTATTATTATCCTTATTACTATTATCATTATCGCTATGACTGTTATTAGTATACTTATTCTATTATTACTATCCGTATTACTCTTGTCTTTATCCTGATAACTATTATTATTTCCCTTATTACTATTATTATTATCGCTATAACTGTTATTATTATCCTTATTACTATTATTATTATCGCTATGACTGTTATTATTATACTTATTCTATTATTACTATCCCTATTACTCTTGTCTTTATCCTGATAATTATTATTATTTCCCTTATTACTATTATTATTATCGCTATAAGTGTTATTATTATCCTTATTACTAGTATTATTAGCACTATAACTATTATGTTTATCCTTATTAGTATTATTATTCGCACTATAACTATTATTATTATCCTTATTACTATTATTATTATCGCTATAACTATTATTATTATGGCTATGACTGTTATTATTATCCTTATTCTATTTTTACTATCCCTATTACTCTTCTCTTTATGCTTATAACTATTATTATTTCCCTTATTACTATTATTATTCGCACTATAACTATTATTACTATCCTAATTACTATTATTATTATCGCTATAACTATTATTATTATCCTTATTACTATTATTACTAGCACTATAACTATTATTATTATCCTTATTACTATTATTATTATCGCTATGACTCTTATTACTATACTTATTCTATTATTACTATCCCTATTACTCTTGTCTTTATTCTGATAATTATTATTACTTCCCATATTACTATTATTATTATCGCTATAACTGTTATTATTATCCTTATTACTATTATTATTCGCACTATAACTATTATTATTATCCTTATTACTATTATTATTATCGCTATGACTGTTATTATTATACTTATTCTGTTATTACTATCCCTATTACTCTTGTCTTTATCCTGATAATTATTATTATTATCCTTATTACTATTATTATTCGCACTATAACAATTATTATTATCCTTATTACTATTATTATTATCGCTATGACTGTTATTATTATATTTATTCTGTTATTACTATCCCTATTACTCTTGTCTTTATCCTTATAACTATTAGTTTTATCCTTATTACTATTATTATTATCGCTATAACTATTATTATTATCGCTATGACTGTTATTATTATCCTTATTCTATTATTACTATCCCTATTACTCTTGTCTTTATCCTTATAACTATTATTATTATCCTTATTACTATTATTATTATCGCTATAACCATTATTATTATCGCTATGACTGTTATTATTATCCTTATTCTATTATTACTATCCTTATAACTATTATTATTTCCCTTATTACTATTATTATTATCGCTATAACTGTTATTATTATCCTTATTACTAGTATTATTAGCACTATAACTATTATGTATATCCTTATTACTATTATTATTCGCACTATAACTATTATTATTATGCTTATTACTATTATTATTATCGCTATAACTGTTATTATTATCCTTATTACTAGTATTATTAGCACTATAACTATTATGTATATCCTTATTACTATTATTATTATCGCTATGACTGTTATGATTATACTTATTCTATTATTACTATCCCTATTACTCTTGTCTTTATCCTGATAGTTATTATTATTTCCCTTATTACTATTATTATTATCGATATAACTGTTATTAATATCCTTATTACTAGTATTATTAGCACTATAACTATTATGTATATCCTTATTACTATTATTATTAGCACTATAACTATTATTATTATGCTTATTACTACTATTATTATCGCTATGACTGTTATTATTATACTTATTCTGTTATTACCATCCCTATTACTCTTCTCTTTATCCTTATAACTATTATTATTTCCCTTATTCCTATTATTATGATCGCTATAACTGTTATTATTATCCTTATTACTAGTATTATTAGCACTATAACTATTATGTTTATCCTTATTACTATTATTATTCGCACAATAACTATTATTATTATCCTTATTACTATTATTATTATCGCTATGACTGTTATTAGTATACTTATTCTATTATTACTATCCCTATTACTCTTGTCTTTATCCTGATAATTATTATTATTTCCCTTATTACTATTGTTATTATCGCTATAACTGTTATTATTATCCTTATTACTAGTATTATTAGCACTATAACTATTATGTATATCCTTATTACTATTATTATTCGCGCTATAACTATTATTATTATCCTTATTACTATTATTATTATCGCTATGACTGTTATTATTATACTTATTCTGTTATTACCATCCGTATTACTCTTCTCTTTATCCTTATAACTATTATTATTTCCCTTATTACTATTATTATTATCGCTATAACTGTTATTATTATCCTTATTACTAGTATTATTAGCACTATAACTATTATGTTTATCCTTATTACTATTATTATTCGCACAATAACTATTATTATTATCCTTATTACTATTATTATTATCGCTATGACTGTTATTACTATACTTATTCTATTATTACTATCCCTATTACTCTTGTCTTTATCCTTATAACTATTTTTATTTCCCTTATTACTATTATTATTATCGCTATAACTATTATTATTATCCCTATTACTATTATTACTAGCACTATAACTATTACTATTATCATTATTACTATTATTATTATCGCTATGACTGTTATTATTATACTTATTCTGTTTTTACCATCCCTATTACTCTTCACTTTATCCTTATAACTATTATTATTTCCCTTATTACTATTATTATTATCGCTATGACTGTTATTATTATACTTATTCTGATATTACCATCCCTATTACTCTTGTCTTTATCCTGATAATTATTATTATTTCCCTTATTACTATTATTATTATCGATATAACTGTTATTAATATCCTTATTACTAGTATTATTAGCACTATAACTATTATGTATATCCTTATTACTATTATTATAAGCACTATAACTATTATTATTATGATTATTACTATTATTATTATCGCTATGACTGTTATTAGTATACTTTTTCTATTATTACTGTCCCTATTACTCTTGTCTGTATCCTGATAGTTATTATTATTTCCCTTATTACTATTATTATTATCGATATAACTGTTATTAATATCCTTATTACTAGTATTATTAGCACTATAACTATTATGTATATCCTTATTACTATTATTATTAGCACTATAACTATTATTATTATGCTTATTACTATTATTATTATCGCTATGACTGTTATTATTATACTTATTCTGTTATTACCATCCCTATTACTCTTCTCTTTAATCTTATAACTATTATTATTTCCCTTATTACTATTATTATTATCGCTATGACTGTTATTATTATACTTATTCTGTTATTACCATCCCTATTACTCTTCTCTTTATTCTTATAACTATTATTATTTCCCTTATTACTATTATTATTATCGCTATGACTGTTATTATTATACTTATTCTATTATTACTATCCCTATTACTCTTGTCTTTATCCTGATAACTATTATTATTTCCCTTATTACTATTATTATTATCGCTATAACTGTTATTATTATCCTTATTACTATTATTATTATCGCTATAACTGTTATTATTATCCTTATTACTATTATTATTAGCACTATAACTATTATTATTATGCTTATTACTATTATTATTATCGCTATGACTGTTATTATTATACTTATTCTGTTATTACCATCCCTATTACTCTTCTCTTTATCCTTGTAACTATTATTATTTCCCTTATTACTATTATTATTATCGCTATAACTGTTATTATTATACTTATTCTGATATTACCATCCCTATTACTCTTGTCTTTATCCTGATAATTATTATTATTTCCCTTATTACTATTATTATTATCGATATAACTGTTATTAATATCCTTATTACTAGTATTATTAGCACTATAACTATTATGTATATCCTTATTACTATTATTGTTAGCACTATAACTGTTATTATTATGCTTATTACTATTATTATTATCGCTATGACTGTTATTATTATACTTATTCTGTTATTACCAACCCTATTACTCTTCTCTTTATCCTTATAACTATTATTATTTCCCTTATTACTATTATTATTATCGCTATAACTGTTATTATTATCCTTATTACTAGTATTATTAGCATTATAACTATTATGTTTATCCTTATTACTATTATTATTAGCACTATAACTATTATTATTATCCTTATTACTATTATCATTATCGCTATGACTGTTATTAGTATACTTATTCTATTATTACTATCCCTATTACTCTTGTCTTTATCCTGATAACTATTATTATTTCCCTTATTACTATTATTATTATCGCTATAACTGTTATTATTATCCTTATTACTATTATTATTATCGCTATGACTGTTATTATTATACTTATTCTATTATTACTATCCCTATTACTCTTGTCTTTATCCTGATAATTATTATTATTTCCCTTATTACTATTATTATTATCGCTATAAGTGTTATTATTATCCTTATTACTAGTATTATTAGCACTATAACTATTATGTTTATCCTTATTAGTATTATTATTCGCACTATAACTATTATTATTATCCTTATTACTATTATTATTATCGCTATAACTATTATTATTATGGCTATGACTGTTATTATTATCCTTATTCTATTTTTACTATCCCTATTACTCTTCTCTTTATGCTTATAACTATTATTATTTCCCTTATTACTATTATTATTCGCACTATAACTATTATTACTATCCTAATTACTATTATTATTATCGCTATAACTATTATTATTATGGCTATGACTGTTATTATTATCCTTATTCTATTAGTACTATCCCTATTATTCTTGTCTTTATCCTTATAACTATTATTATTATCCTTATTACTATTATTATTATCGCTATAACTATTATTATTATCCTTATTACTATTATTACTAGCACTATAACTATTATTATTATCCTTATTACTATTATTATTATCGCTATGACTCTTATTACTATACTTATTCTATTATTACTATCCCTATTACTCTTGTCTTTATTCTGATAATTATTATTACTTCCCATATTACTATTATTATTATCGCTATAACTGTTATTATTATCCTTATTACTATTATTATTCGCACTATAACTATTATTATTATCCTTATTACTATTATTATTATCGCTATGACTGTTATTATTATACTTATTCTGTTATTACTATCCCTATTACTCTTGTCTTTATCCTGATAATTATTATTATTATCCTTATTACTATTATTATTCGCACTATAACAATTATTATTATCCTTATTACTATTATTATTATCGCTATGACTGTTATTATTATATTTATTCTGTTATTACTATCCCTATTACTCTTGTCTTTATCCTTATAACTATTAGTTTTATCCTTATTACTATTATTATTATCGCTATAACTATTATTATTATCGCTATGACTGTTATTATTATCCTTATTCTATTATTACTATCCCTATTACTCTTGTCTTTATCCTTATAACTATTATTATTATCCTTATTACTAATATTATTATCGCTATAACCATTATTATTATCGCTATGACTGTTATTATTATCCTTATTCTATTATTACTATCCTTATAACTATTATTATTTCCCTTATTACTATTATTATTATCGCTATAACTGTTATTATTATCCTTATTACTAGTATTATTAGCACTATAACTATTATGTATATCCTTATTACTATTATTATTCGCACTATAACTATTATTATTATGCTTATTACTATTATTATTATCGCTATAACTGTTATTATTATCCTTATTACTAGTATTATTAGCACTATAACTATTATGTATATCCTTATTAGTATTATTATTATCGCTATGACTGTTATGATTATACTTATTCTATTATTACTATCCCTATTACTCTTGTCTTTATCCTGATAGTTATTATTATTTCCCTTATTACTATTATTATTATCGATATAACTGTTATTAATATCCTTATTACTAGTATTATTAGCACTATAACTATTATGTATATCCTTATTACTATTATTATTAGCACTATAACTATTATTATTATGCTTATTACTACTATTATTATCGCTATGACTGTTATTATTATACTTATTCTGTTATTACCATCCCTATTACTCTTCTCTTTATCCTTATAACTATTATTATTTCCCTTATTCCTATTATTATGATCGCTATAACTGTTATTATTATCCTTATTACTAGTATTATTAGCACTATAACTATTATGTTTATCCTTATTACTATTATTATTCGCACAATAACTATTATTATTATCCTTATTACTATTATTATTATCGCTATGACTGTTATTAGTATACTTATTCTATTATTACTATCCCTATTACTCTTGTCTTTATCCTGATAATTATTATTATTTCCCTTATTACTATTGTTATTATCGCTATAACTGTTATTATTATCCTTATTACTAGTATTATTAGCACTATAACTATTATGTATATCCTTATTACTATTATTATTCGCGCTATAACTATTATTATTATCCTTATTACTATTATTATTATCGCTATGACTGTTATTATTATACTTATTCTGTTATTACCATCCGTATTACTCTTCTCTTTATCCTTATAACTATTATTATTTCCCTTATTACTATTATTATTATCGCTATAACTGTTATTATTATCCTTATTACTAGTATTATTAGCACTATAACTATTATGTTTATCCTTATTACTATTATTATTCGCACAATAACTATTATTATTATCCTTATTACTATTATTATTATCGCTATGACTGTTATTACTATACTTATTCTATTATTACTATCCCTATTACTCTTGTCTTTATCCTTATAACTATTTTTATTTCCCTTATTACTATTATTATTATCGCTATAACTATTATTATTATCCCTATTACTATTATTACTAGCACTATAACTATTACTATTATCATTATTACTATTATTATTATCGCTATGACTGTTATTATTATACTTATTCTGTTTTTACCATCCCTATTACTCTTCTCTTTATCCTTATAACTATTATTATTTCCCTTATTACTATTATTATTATCGCTATGACTGTTATTATTATACTTATTCTGATATTACCATCCCTATTACTCTTGTCTTTATCCTGATAATTATTATTATTTCCCTTATTACTATTATTATTATCGATATAACTGTTATTAATATCCTTATTACTAGTATTATTAGCACTATAACTATTATGTATATCCTTATTACTATTATTATAAGCACTATAACTATTATTATTATGATTATTACTATTATTATTATCGCTATGACTGTTATTAGTATACTTTTTCTATTATTACTGTCCCTATTACTCTTGTCTGTATCCTGATAGTTATTATTATTTCCCTTATTACTATTATTATTATCGATATAACTGTTATTAATATCCTTATTACTAGTATTATTAGCACTATAACTATTATGTATATCCTTATTACTATTATTATTAGCACTATAACTATTATTATTATGCTTATTACTATTATTATTATCGCTATGACTGTTATTATTATACTTATTCTGTTATTACCATCCCTATTACTCTTCTCTTTAATCTTATAACTATTATTATTTCCCTTATTACTATTATTATTATCGCTATGACTGTTATTATTATACTTATTCTGATATTACCATCCCTATTACTCTTGTCTTTATCCTGATAATTATTATTATTTCCCTTATTACTATTATTATTATCGATATAACTGTTATTAATATGCTTATTACTAGTATTATTAGCACTATAACTATTATGTATATCCTTATTACTCTTATTATTAGCACTATAACTATTATTATTATGATTATTACTATTAATATTATCGCTATGACTGTTATTATTATACTTATTCTGTTATTACCATCCCTATTACTCTTCTCTTTATCCTTATAACTATTATTATTTCCCTTATTCCTATTATTATGATCGCTATAACTGTTATTATTATCCTTATTACTAGTATTATTAGCATTATAACTATTATGTTTATCCTTATTACTATTATTATTAGCACTATAACTATTATTATTATCCTTATTACTATTATTATTATCGCTATGACTGTTATTAGTATACTTATTCTATTATTACTATCCCTATTACTCTTGTCTTTATCCTGATAACTATTATTATTTCCCTTATTACTATTATTATTATCGCTATAACTGTTATTATTATCCTTATTACTATTATTATTATCGCTATGACTGTTATTATTATACTTATTCTATTATGACTATCCCTATTACTCTTGTCTTTATCCTGATAATTATTATTATTTCCCCTATTACTATTATTATTATCGATATAACTGTTATTAATATGCTTATTACTAGTATTATTAGCACTATAACTATTATGTTTATCCTTATTACTATTATTATTATCGCAAAGACTGTTATTATTATACTTATTCTATTATTACTATCCCTATTACTCTTGTCTTTATCCTGATAATTATTATTATTTCCCTTATTACTATTATTATTATCGCTATAACTGTTATTATTATCCTTATTACTAGTATTATTAGCACTATAACTATTATGTTTATCCTTATTAGTATTATTATTCGCACTATAACTATTATTATTATCCTTATTACTATTATTATTATCGCTATAACTATTATTATTATGGCTATGACTGTTATTATTATCCTTATTCTATTATTACTATCCCTATTATTCTTGTCTTTATCCTTATAACTATTATTATTATCCTTATTACTATTATTATTATCGCTATAACTATTATTATTATCCTTATTACTATTATTACTAGCACTATAACTATTATTATTATCCTTATTACTATTATTATTATCGCTATGACTCTTATTACTATACTTATTCTATTATTACTATCCCTATTACTCTTGTCTTTATTCTGATAATTATTATTATTTCCCATATTACTATTATTATTATCGCTATAACTGTTATTATTATCCTTATTACTATTATTATTCGCACTATAACTATTATTATTATCCTTATTACTATTATTATTATCGCTATGACTGTTATTATTATACTTATTCTGATATTGCCATCCCTATTACTCTTGTCTTTATCCTGATAATTATTATTATTTCCCTTATTACTATTATTATTATCGCTATAAGTGTTATTATTATCCTTATTACTAGTATTATTAGCACTATAACTATTATGTTTATCCTTATTACTATTATTATTCGCACTATAACTATTATTATTATACTTATTACTATTATTATTATCGCTATAACTATTATTATTATGGCTATGACTGTTATTATTATCCTTATTCTATTATTACTATCCCTATTATTCTTGTCTTTATCCTTATAACTATTATTATTATCCTTATTACTATTATTATTATCGCTATAACTATTATTATTATCCTTATTACTATTATTACTAGCACTATAACTATTATTATTATCCTTATTACTATTATTATTATCGCTATGACTCTTATTACTATACTTATTCTATTATTACTATCCCTATTACTCTTGTCTTTATTCTGATAATTATTATTATTTCCCATATTACTATTATTATTATCGCTATAACTGTTATTATTATCCTTATTACTATTATTATTCGCACTATAACTATTATTATTATCCTTATTACTATTATTATTATCGCTATGACTGTTATTATTATACTTATTCTGTTATTACTATCCCTATTACTCTTGTCTTTATCCTAATAATTATTATTATTATCCTTATTACTATTATTATTCGCACTATAACAATTATTATTATCCTTATTACTATTATTATTATCGCTATGACTGTTATTATTATACTTATTCTGTTATTACTATCCCTATTACTCTTGTCTTTATCCTTATAACTATTAGTTTTATCCTTATTACTATTATTATTATCGCTATAACTATTATTATTATCGCTATGACTGTTATTATTATCCTTATTCTATTATTACTATCCCTATTAGTCTTGTCTTTATCCTTATAACTATTATTATTATCCTTATTACTATTATTATTATCGCTATAACCATTATTATTATCGCTATGACTGTTATTATTATCCTTATTACTAGTATTATTAGCACTATAACTATTATGTATATCCTTATTACTATTATTATTATCGCTATGACTGTTATGATTATACTTATTCTATTATTACTATCCCTATTACTCTTGTCTTTATCCTTATAACTATTTTTATTTCCCTTATTACTATTATTATTATCGCTATAACTATTATTATTATCCCTATTACTATTATTACTAGCACTATAACTATTATTATTATCCTTATTACTATTATTATTATCGCTATGACTCTTATTACTATACTTATTCTATTATTACTATCCCTATTACTCTTGTCTTTATTCTGATAATTATTATTATTTCCCATATTACTATTATTATTATCGCTATAACTGTTATTATTATCCTTATTACTATTATTATTCGCACTATAACTATTATTATTATCCTTATTACTATTATTATTATCGCTATGACTGTTATTATTATACTTATTCTGATATTACCATCCCTATTACTCTTGTCTTTATCCTGATAATTATTATTATTTCCCTTATTACTATTATTATTATCGATATAACTGTTATTAATATGCTTATTACTAGTATTATTAGCACTATAACTATTATGTATATCCTTATTACTCTTATTATTAGCACTATAACTATTATTATTATGATTATTACTATTAATATTATCGTTATGACTGTTATTATTATACTTATTCTGTTATTACCATCCCTATTACTCTTCTCTTTATCCTTATAACTATTATTATTTCCCTTATTCCTATTATTATGATCGCTATAACTGTTATTATTATCCTTATTACTAGTATTATTAGCACTATAACAATTATGTTTATCCTTATTACTATTATTATTCGCACAATAACTATTATTATCCTTATTACCATTATTATTATCGCTATGACTGTTATTAGTATACTTATTCTATTATTACTATCCCTATTACTCTTGTCTTTATCCTCATAATTATTATTATTTCCCTTATTACTATTATTATTATCGCTATAACTGTTATTATTATCCTTATTACTAGTATTATTAGCACTATAACTATTATGTATATCCTTATTACTATTATTATTCGCACTATAACTATTATTATTATGCTTATTACTATTATTATTATCGCTATGACTGTTATTATTATACTTATTCTGTTATTACTATCCCTATTACTCTTGTCTTTATCCTGATAATTATTATTATTATCCTTATTACTATTATTATTATCGCTATGACTGTTATTATTATACTTATTCTGTTATTACCATCCCTATTACTCTTCTCTTTATCCTTATAACTATTATTATTTCCCTTATTACTATTATTATTATCGCTATAACTGTTATTATTATCCTTATTACTAGTATTATTAGCATTATAACTATTATGTTTATCCTTATTACTATTATTATTAGCACTATAACTATTATTATTATCCTTATTACTATTATTATTATCGCTATGACTGTTATTAGTATACTTATTCTATTATTACTATCCCTATTACTCTTGTCTTTATCCTGATAACTATTATTATTTCCCTTATTACTATTATTATTATCGCTATAACTGTTATTATTATCCTTATTACTATTATTATTATCGCTATGACTGTTATTATTATACTTATTCTATTATGACTATCCCTATTACTCTTGTCTTTATCCTGATAATTATTATTATTTCCCTTATTACTATTATTATTATCGCTATAAGTGTTATTATTATCCTTATTACTAGTATTATTAGCACTATAACTATTATGTTTATCCTTATTACTATTATTATTATCGCAAAGACTGTTATTATTATACTTATTCTATTATTACTATCCCTATTACTCTTGTCTTTATCCTGATAATTATTATTATTTCCCTTATTACTATTATTATTATCGCTATAACTGTTATTATTATCCTTATTACTAGTATTATTAGCACTATAACTATTATGTTTATCCTTATTAGTATTATTATTCGCACTATAACTATTATTATTATCCTTATTACTATTATTATTATCGCTATAACTATTATTATTATGGCTATGACTGTTATTATTATCCTTATTCTATTATTACTATCCCTATTATTCTTGTCTTTATCCTTATAACTATTATTATTATCCTTATTACTATTATTATTATCGCTATAACTATTATTATTATCCTTATTACTATTATTACTAGCACTATAACTATTATTATTATCCTTATTACTATTATTATTATCGCTATGACTCTTATTACTATACTTATTCTATTATTACTATCCCTATTACTCTTGTCTTTATTCTGATAATTATTATTATTTCCCATATTACTATTATTATTATCGCTATAACTGTTATTATTATCCTTATTACTATTATTATTCGCACTATAACTATTATTATTATCCTTATTACTATTATTATTATCGCTATGACTGTTATTATTATACTTATTCTGTTATTACTATCCCTATTACTCTTGTCTTTATCCTAATAATTATTATTATTATCCTTATAACTATTATTATTCGCACTATAACAATTATTATTATCCTTATTACTATTATTATTATCGCTATGACTGTTATTATTATACTTATTCTGTTATTACTATCCCTATTACTCTTGTCTTTATCCTTATAACTATTAGTTTTATCCTTATTACTATTATTATTATCGCTATAACTATTATTATTATCGCTATGACTGTTATTATTATCCTTATTCTATTATTACTATCCCTATTAGTCTTGTCTTTATCCTTATAACTATTATTATTATCCTTATTACTATTATTATTATCGCTATAACCATTATTATTATCGCTATGACTGTTATTATTATCCTTATTCTATTATTACTATCCCTATTACTCTTGTCTTTATCCTTATAACTATTATTATTTCCCTTATTACTATTATTATTATCGCTATAACTGTTATTATTATCCTTATTACTAGTATTATTAGCACTATAACTATTATGTATATCCTTATTACTATTATTATTCGCACTATAACTATTATTATTATGCTTATTACTATTATTATTATCGCTATAACTGTTATTATTATCCTTATTACTAGTATTATTAGCACTATAACTATTATGTATATCCTTATTACTATTATTATTATCGCTATGACTGTTATGATTATACTTATTCTATTATTACTATCCCTATTACTCTTGTCTTTATCCTTATAACTATTTTTATTTCCCTTATTACTATTATTATTATCGCTATAACTATTATTATTATCCCTATTACTATTATTACTAGCACTATAACTATTATTATTATCCTTATTACTATTATTATTATCGCTATGACTGTTATTATTATACTTATTCTGATATTACCATCCCTATTACTCTTGTCTGTATCCTGATAGTTATTATTATTTCCCTTATTACTATTATTATTATCGATATAACTGTTATTAATATCCTTATTACTAGTATTATTAGCACTATAACTATTATGTATATCCTTATTACTATTATTATTAGCACTATAACTATTATTATTATGCTTATTACTATTATTATTATCGCTATGACTGTTATTATTATACTTATTCTGTTATTACCATCCCTATTACTCTTCTCTTTATCCTTATAACTATTATTATTTCCCTTATTACTATTATTATTATCGCTATGACTGTTATTATTATACTTATTCTGATATTACCATCCCTATTACTCTTGTCTTTATCCTGATAATTATTATTATTTCCCTTATTACTATTATTATTATCGATATAACTGTTATTAATATGCTTATTACTAGTATTATTAGCACTATAACTATTATGTATATCCTTATTACTCTTATTATTAGCACTATAACTATTATTATTATGATTATTACTATTAATATTATCGCTATGACTGTTATTATTATACTTATTCTGTTATTACCATCCCTATTACTCTTCTCTTTATCCTTATAACTATTATTATTTCCCTTATTCCTATTATTATGATCGCTATAACTGTTATTATTATCCTTATTACTAGTATTATTAGCACTATAACAATTATGTTTATCCTTATTACTATTATTATTCGCACAATAACTATTATTATCCTTATTACCATTATTATTATCGCTATGACTGTTATTAGTATACTTATTCTATTATTACTATCCCTATTACTCTTGTCTTTATCCTCATAATTATTATTATTTCCCTTATTACTATTATTATTATCGCTATAACTGTTATTATTATCCTTATTACTAGTATTATTAGCACTATAACTATTATGCATATCCTTATTACTATTATTATTCGCACTATAACTATTATTATTATGCTTATTACTATTATTATTATCGCTATGACTGTTATTATTATACTTATTCTGTTATTACTATCCCTATTACTCTTGTCTTTATCCTGATAATTATTATTATTATCCTTATTACTATTATTATTATCGCTATGACTGTTATTATTATACTTATTCTGTTATTACCATCCCTATTACTCTTCTCTTTATCCTTATAACTATTATTATTTCCCTTATTACTATTATTATTATCGCTATAACTGTTATTATTATCCTTATTACTAGTATTATTAGCATTATAACTATTATGTTTATCCTTATTACTATTATTATTAGCACTATAACTATTATTATTATCCTTATTACTATTATTATTATCGCTATGACTGTTATTAGTATACTTATTCTATTATTACTATCCCTATTACTCTTGTCTTTATCCTGATAACTATTATTATTTCCCTTATTACTATTATTATTATCGCTATAACTGTTATTATTATCCTTATTACTATTATTATTATCGCTATGACTGTTATTATTATACTTATTCTATTATGACTATCCCTATTACTCTTGTCTTTATCCTGATAATTATTATTATTTCCCTTATTACTATTATTATTATCGCTATAAGTGTTATTATTATCCTTATTACTAGTATTATTAGCACTATAACTATTATGTTTATCCTTATTACTATTATTATTATCGCAAAGACTGTTATTATTATACTTATTCTATTATTACTATCCCTATTACTCTTGTCTTTATCCTGATAATTATTATTATTTCCCTTATTACTATTATTATTATCGCTATAACTGTTATTATTATCCTTATTACTAGTATTATTAGCACTATAACTATTATGTTTATCCTTATTAGTATTATTATTCGCACTATAACTATTATTATTATCCTTATTACTATTATTATTATCGCTATAACTATTATTATTATGGCTATGACTGTTATTATTATCCTTATTCTATTATTACTATCCCTATTATTCTTGTCTTTATCCTTATAACTATTATTATTATCCTTATTACTATTATTATTATCGCTATAACTATTATTATTATCCTTATTACTATTATTACTAGCACTATAACTATTATTATTATCCTTATTACTATTATTATTATCGCTATGACTCTTATTACTATACTTATTCTATTATTACTATCCCTATTACTCTTGTCTTTATTCTGATAATTATTATTATTTCCCATATTACTATTATTATTATCGCTATAACTGTTATTATTATCCTTATTACTATTATTATTCGCACTATAACTATTATTATTATCCTTATTACTATTATTATTATCGCTATGACTGTTATTATTATACTTATTCTGTTATTACTATCCCTATTACTCTTGTCTTTATCCTAATAATTATTATTATTATCCTTATAACTATTATTATTCGCACTATAACAATTATTATTATCCTTATTACTATTATTATTATCGCTATGACTGTTATTATTATACTTATTCTGTTATTACTATCCCTATTACTCTTGTCTTTATCCTTATAACTATTAGTTTTATCCTTATTACTATTATTATTATCGCTATAACTATTATTATTATCGCTATGACTGTTATTATTATCCTTATTCTATTATTACTATCCCTATTAGTCTTGTCTTTATCCTTATAACTATTATTATTATCCTTATTACTATTATTATTATCGCTATAACCATTATTATTATCGCTATGACTGTTATTATTATCCTTATTCTATTATTACTATCCCTATTACTCTTGTCTTTATCCTTATAACTATTATTATTTCCCTTATTACTATTATTATTATCGCTATAACTGTTATTATTATCCTTATTACTAGTATTATTAGCACTATAACTATTATGTATATCCTTATTACTATTATTATTCGCACTATAACTATTATTATTATGCTTATTACTATTATTATTATCGCTATAACTGTTATTATTATCCTTATTACTAGTATTATTAGCACTATAACTATTATGTATATCCTTATTACTATTATTATTATCGCTATGACTGTTATGATTATACTTATTCTATTATTACTATCCCTATTACTCTTGTCTTTATCCTTATAACTATTTTTATTTCCCTTATTACTATTATTATTATCGCTATAACTATTATTATTATCCCTATTACTATTATTACTAGCACTATAACTATTATTATTATCCTTATTACTATTATTATTATCGCTATGACTGTTATTATTATACTTATTCTGATATTACCATCCCTATTACTCTTGTCTGTATCCTGATAGTTATTATTATTTCCCTTATTACTATTATTATTATCGATATAACTGTTATTAATATCCTTATTACTAGTATTATTAGCACTATAACTATTATGTATATCCTTATTACTATTATTATTAGCACTATAACTATTATTATTATGCTTATTACTATTATTATTATCGCTATGACTGTTATTATTATACTTATTCTGTTATTACCATCCCTATTACTCTTCTCTTTATCCTTATAACTATTATTATTTCCCTTATTACTATTATTATTATCGCTATGACTGTTATTATTATACTTATTCTGATATTACCATCCCTATTACTCTTGTCTTTATCCTGATAATTATTATTATTTCCCTTATTACTATTATTATTATCGATATAACTGTTATTAATATGCTTATTACTAGTATTATTAGCACTATAACTATTATGTATATCCTTATTACTCTTATTATTAGCACTATAACTATTATTATTATGATTATTACTATTAATATTATCGCTATGACTGTTATTATTATACTTATTCTGTTATTACCATCCCTATTACTCTTCTCTTTATCCTTATAACTATTATTATTTCCCTTATTCCTATTATTATGATCGCTATAACTGTTATTATTATCCTTATTACTAGTATTATTAGCACTATAACAATTATGTTTATCCTTATTACTATTATTATTCGCACAATAACTATTATTATCCTTATTACCATTATTATTATCGCTATGACTGTTATTAGTATACTTATTCTATTATTACTATCCCTATTACTCTTGTCTTTATCCTCATAATTATTATTATTTCCCTTATTACTATTATTATTATCGCTATAACTGTTATTATTATCCTTATTACTAGTATTATTAGCACTATAACTATTATGCATATCCTTATTACTATTATTATTCGCACTATAACTATTATTATTATGCTTATTACTATTATTATTATCGCTATGACTGTTATTATTATACTTATTCTGTTATTACTATCCCTATTACTCTTGTCTTTATCCTGATAATTATTATTATTATCCTTATTACTATTATTATTATCGCTATGACTGTTATTATTATACTTATTCTGTTATTACCATCCCTATTACTCTTCTCTTTATCCTTATAACTATTATTATTTCCCTTATTACTATTATTATTATCGCTATGACTGTTATTATTATACTTATTCTGATATTACCATCCCTATTACTCTTGTCTTTATCCTGATAATTATTATTATTTCCCTTATTACTATTATTATTATCGATTTAACTGTTATTAATATCCTTATTACTAGTATTATTAGCACTATAACTATTATGTATATCCTTATTACTATTATTATAAGCACTATAACTATTATTATTATGATTATTACTATTATTATTATCGCTGTGACTGTTATTAGTATACTTATTCTATTATTACTGTCCCTATTACTCTTGTCTGTATCCTGATAGTTATTATTATTTCCCTTATTACTATTATTATTATCGATATAACTGTTATTAATATCCTTATTACTAGTATTATTAGCACTATAACTATTATGTATATCCTTATTACTATTATTATTAGCACTATAACTATTATTATTATGCTTATTACTATTATTATTATCGCTATGACTGTTATTATTATACTTATTCTGTTATTACCATCCCTATTACTCTTCTCTTTATCCTTATAACTATTATTATTATCCTTATTACTATTATTATTATCGCTATGACTGTTATTAGTATACTTATTCTATTATTACTATCCCTATTACTCTTGTCTTTATCCTCATAATTATTATTATTTCCCTTATTACTATTATTATTATCGCTATAACTGTTATTATTATCCTTATTACTAGTATTATTAGCACTATAACTATTATGTATATCCTTATTACTATTATTATTCGCACTATAACTATTATTATTATGCTTATTACTATTATTATTATCGCTATGACTGTTATTATTATACTTATTCTGTTATTACTATCCCTATTACTCTTGTCTTTATCCTGATAATTATTATTATTATCCTTATTACTATTATTATTCGCACTATAACAATTATTATTATCCTTATTACTATTATTATTATCGCTATGACTGTTATTATTATACTTATTCTGTTATTACTATCCCTATTACTCTTGTCTTTATCCTTATAACTATTATTATTATCCTTATTACTATTATTATTATCGCTATAACTATTATAATTATCGCTATGACTGTTATTATTATCCTTATTCTATTATTACTATCCCTATTACTCTTGTCTTTATCCTTATAACTATTATTATTATCCTTATTACTATTATTATTTTCGCTATAACTATTATTATTATCGCTATTACTGTTATTATTATCCTTATTCTATTATTACTATCCCTATTACTCTTGTCTTTATCCTTATAACAATTATTATTTCCCTTATTACTATTATTATTATCGCTATAACTGTTATTATTATCCATATTACTAGTATTATTAGCACTATAACTATTATGTATATCCTTATTACTATTATTATTCGCACTATAACTATTATTATTATGCTTATTACTATTATTATTATCGCTATGACTGTTATTAGTATACTTATTCTATTATTACTATCCCTATTACTCTTGTCTTTAACCTGATAATTATTATTATTATGCTTATTACTATTATTATTAGCACTATAACTATTATTATTATGCTTATTACTATTATTATTATCACTATGACTGTTATTATTATACTTATTCTGTTATTACCATCCCTATTACTCTTCTCTTTATCCTTATAACCATTATTATTTCCCTTATTACTATTATTATTATCGCTATGACTGTTATTACTATACTTATTCTATTATTACTATCCCTATTACTCTTGTCTTTATCCTTATAACTATTTTTATTTCCCTTATTACTATTATTATTATCGCTATAACTATTATTATTATACTTAGTCTGTTATTACCATCCCTATTACTCTTCTCTTTATCCTTATAACTATTATTATTTCCCTTATTACTATTATTATTATCGCTATGACTGTTACTACTATACTTATTCTATTATTACTATCCCTATTACTCTTGTCTTTATCCTTATAACTATTTTTATTTCCCTTATTACTATTATTATTATCGCTATAACTATTATTATTATCCTTATTACTATTATTACTAGCACTAGAACTATTATTATTATCCTTATTACTATTATTATTATCGTTATGACTGTTATTATTATACTTATTCTGTTATTACCATCCCTATTACTCTTGTCTTTATCCTGATAACTATTATTATTTCCCTTATTACTATTATTATGATCGCTATAACTGTTATTATTATCCTTATTACTAGTATTATTAGCAAAATAACTATTATTATTATCCTTATTACTATTATTATTATCGCTATGACTGTTATTAGTATACTTATTCTATTATTACTATCCCTATTACTCTTGTCTTTATCCTGATAATTATTATTATTTCCCTTATTACTATTATTATTATCGCTATAACTGTTATTATTATCCTTATTACTATTATTATTCGCACTATAACTATTATTATTTTACTTATTCTGTTATTACTATCCCTATTACTCTTGTCTTTATCCTTATAACTATTTTTATTTCCCTTATTACTATTATTATTATCGCTATAACTATTATTATTATCCTTATTACTATTATTACTAGCACTATAACTATTATTATTATCCTTATTACTATTATTATTATCGCTATGACTGTTAGTATTATCCTTATTCTATTATTACTATCCCTATTACTCTTGTCTTTATCCTTATAACTATTAGTATTTCCCTTATTACTATTATTATTATCGCTATAACTATTATTATTATCCTCATTACTATTATTACTAGCACTATAACTATTATTATTATCCTTATTTCTATTATGATTATCGCTATGACTGTTATTATTATACTTATTCTATTATTACTATCCCTATTACTCTTGTCTTTATCCTTATAACTATTATTATTATCCTTATTACTATTATTACTAGCACTATAACTATCTTTATTATCCTTATTACTTTTATTATTATCGCTATGACTGTTAATACGATACTTATTCTATTATTACTATCCCTATTACTCTTGTCTTTAGCCTGATAATTATTATTATTTCCCTTATTACTATTATTATTATCGCTATAACTGTTATTATTATCCTTATTACTATTATTATTCGCACTATAACTATTATTATTATACTTATTCTGTTATTACCATCCCTATTACACTTCTCTTTATCCTTATAACTATTATTATTTCCCTTATTACTATTATTATTATCGCTATAACTATTATTATTATCCTTATTACTATTATTATTATTGCTATAACTGTTATTATTATCCTTATTACTATTATTATTAGCATTATAGCTATTATTATTATCCTTAATACTATTATTATTATCGCAATGACTGTTATTACTATACTTATTCTATTGTTACTATCCCTATTACTCTTGTCTTTATCCTGATAATTATTATTATTTCCCTTATTTCTATTATTATTATCGCTATAACTATTATTATTATCCTTATTACTATTATTATTATCGCTATGACTGTTATTATTATACTTATTCAGTTATTACTATCCCTATTACTCTTGTCTTTATCCTTATAACTATTATTATTATCCTTATTACTATTATTATTATCGCTATAACTATTATTATTATCGCTATGACTGTTATTATTATCCTTATTCTATTATTACTATCCCTATTACTCTTGTCTTTATCCTTATAACTATTATTATTATCCTTATTAGTATTATTATTATCGCTATAACGATTATTATTATCGCTATGACTATTATTATTATCCTTATTCTATTATTACTATCCCTATTACTCTTGTCTTTATCCTTATAACTATTATTATTTCCCTTATTACTATTATTATTATCGCTATAACTATTATTATTATCCTTATTACTATTATGACTAGCACTGTAACTATTATTATTATCCTTATTTTTTTTATTATTATCGCTATGACTGTTATTATTATACTTATTCTGTTATTACCATCCCTATTACTCTTCTGTTTATCTTTATAACCGTTATTATTTCCCTTATTACTATTATTATTATCGCTATAAGTGTTATTACTATCCTTATTACTAGTATTATTAGCACTATAACTATTATGTTTATCCTTATTACTATTATTATTATCGCAATGACTGTTATTATTATACTTATTCTATTATTACTATCCCTATTACTCTTGTCTTTATCCTTATAAATATTATTATTTCCCTTATTACTATTATTATTATCGCTATAACTATTATTATTATCCTTATTACTATTATTATTATCGCTATGACTGTTATTATTATACTTATTCTGTTATTACTATCCCTATTACACTTCTCTTTATCCTTATAACTATTATTATTTCCCTTATTACTATTATTATTATCGCTATAACTGTTATTATTATCCTTATTACTATTATTATTATTGCTATAACTGTTATTATTATCCTTATTACTATTTTTATTAGCATTATAGCTATTATTATTATCCTTAATACTATTATTATTATCGCAATGACTGTTATTACTATACTTATTCTATTATTACTATCCCTATTACTCTTGTCTTTATCCTGATAATTATTATTATTTCCCTTATTACTATTATTATTATCGCTATAACTGTTATTATTATCCTTATTACTAGTATTATTAGCACTATAACTATTATGTTTATCCTTATTAGTATTATTATTCGCACTATAACTATTATTATTATCCTTATTCTATTATTACTATCCCTATTACTCTTGTCTTTATCCTTATAACTATTATTATTTCCCTTATTACTATTATTATTATCGCTATAACTATTATTATTATCCTTATTACTATTATTACTAGCACTATAACTATCATTATTATCCTCATTACTATTATTATTATCGCTATGACTGTTATTATTATACTTATTCTGTTATTACCATCCCTATTACTCTTCTCTTTATCCTTATAACTATTATTATTTCCCTTATTACTATTATTATTATCGCTATAACTGTTATTATTATCCTTATTACTATTATTATTATTGCTATAACTGTTATTATTATCCTTATTACTATTTTTATTAGCATTATAGCTATTATTATTATCCTTAATACTATTATTATTATCGCAATGACTGTTATTACTATACTTATTCTATTATTACTATCCCTATTACTCTTGTCTTTATCCTGATAATTATTATTATTTCCCTTATTACTATTATTATTATCGCTATAACTGTTATTATTATCCTTATTACTAGTATTATTAGCACTATAACTATTATGTTTATCCTTATTAGTATTATTATTCGCACTATAACTATTATTATTATCCTTATTCTATTATTACTATCCCTATTACTCTTGTCTTTATCCTTATAACTATTATTATTTCCCTTATTACTATTATTATTATCGCTATAACTATTATTATTATCCTTATTACTATTATTACTAGCACTATAACTATTATTATTATCCTTATTACTATTATTATTATCGCTATGACTGTTATTATTATACTTATTCTGTTATTACCATCCCTATTACTCTTCTCTTTATCCTTATAACTATTATTATTTCCCTTATTACTATTATTATTATCGCTATGACTGTTATTATTATACTTATTCTGATATTACCATCCCTATTACTCTTGTCTTTATCCTGATAATTATTATTATTTCCCTTATTACTATTATTATTATCGATATAACTGTTATTAATATCCTTATTACTAGTATTATTAGCACTATAACTATTATGTATATCCTTATTACTATTATTATTAGCACTATAACTATTATTATTATGCTTATTACTATTATTATTATCGCTATGACTGTTATTATTATACTTATTCTGTTATTACGATCCCACTACTCTTCTCTTTATCCTTATAACTATTATTATTTCCCTTATTACTATTATTATTATCGCTATGACTGTCATTATTATACTTATTCTGATATTACCATCCCTATTACTCTTGTCTTTATCCTGATAATTATTATTATTTCCCTTATTACTATTATTATTATCGATATAACTGTTATTAATATGCTTATTACTAGTATTATTAGCACTATAACTATTATGTATATCCTTATTACTCTTATTATTAGCACTATAACTATTATTATTATGATTATTACTATTAATATTATCGCTATGACTGTTATTATTATACTGATTCTGTTATTACCATCCCTATTACTCTTCTCTTTATCCTTATAACTATTATTATTTCCCTTATTCCTATTATTATGATCGCTATAACTGTTATTATTATCCTTATTACTAGTATTATTAGCACTATAACAATTATGTTTATCCTTATTACTATTATTATTCGCACAATAACTATTATTATTATCCTTATTACTATTATTATTATCGCTATGACTGTTATTAGTATACTTATTCTATTATTACTATCCCTATTACTCTTGTCTTTATCCTCATAATTATTATTATTTCCCTTATTACTATTATTATTATCGCTATAACTGTTATTATTATCCTTATTACTAGTATTATTAGCACTATAACTATTATGTATATCCTTATTACTATTATTATTCGCACTATAACTATTATTATTATGCTTATTACTATTATTATTATCGCTATGACTGTTATTATTATACTTATTCTGTTATTACTATCCCTATTACTCTTGTCTTTATCCTGATAATTATTATTATTATTCTTATTACTATTATTATTCGCACTATAACAATTATTATTATCCTCATTACTATTATTATTATCGCTATGACTGCTTTATTATACTTATTCTGTTATTACTATCCCTATTACTCTTGTCTTTATCCTTATAACTATTATTATTATCCTTATTACTATTATTATTATCGCTATAACTATTATTATTATCGCTATGACTGTTATTATTATCCTTATTCTACTATTACTATCCCTATTACTCTTGTCTTTATCCTTATAACTATTATTATTATCCTTATTACTATTATTATTATCGCTATAACTATTATTATTATCGCTATGACTGTTATTATTATCCTTATTCTATTATTACTATCCCTATTACTCTTGTCTTTATCCTTATAACTATTTTATTTCCCTTATTACTATTATTATTATCGCTATAACTATTATTATTATCCTTATTACTATTATTACTAGCACTATAACTATTATTATTATCCTTATTACTATTATTATTATCGCTATGACTGTTAGTATTATCCTTATTCTATTATTACTATCCCTATTACTCTTGTCTTTATCCTTATAACTATTAGTATTTCCCGTATTACTATTATTATTATCGCTATAACTATTATTATTATCCTTATTACTATTATTACTAGCACTATAACTATTATTATTATCCTTATTTCTATTATGATTATCGCTATGACTGTTATTATTATACTTATTCTATTATTACTATCCCTATTACTCTTGTCTTTATCCTGATAATTATTATTATTTCCCTTATTACTATTATTATTATCGCTATAAGTGTTATTATTATCCTTATTACTAGTATTATTAGCACTATAACTATTATGTTTATCCTTATTACTATTATTATTATCGCAAAGACTGTTATTATTATACTTATTCTATTATTACTATCCCTATTACTCTTGTCTTTATCCTGATATTTATTATTATTTCCCTTATTACTATTATTATTATCGCTATAACTGTTATTATTATCCTTATTACTAGTATTATTAGCACTATAACTATTATGTTTATCCTTATTAGTATTATTATTCGCACTATAACTATTATTATTATACTTATTACTATTATTATTATCGCTATAACTATTATTATTATGGCTATGACTGTTATTATTATCCTTATTCTATTATTACTATCCCTATTATTCTTGTCTTTATCCTTATAACTATTATTATTATCCTTATTACTATTATTATTATCGCTATAACTATTATTATTATCCTTATTACTATTATTACTAGCACTATAACTATTATTATTATCCTTATTACTATTATTATTATCGCTATGACTCTTATTACTATACTTATTCTATTATTACTATCCCTATTACTCTTGTCTTTATTCTGATAATTATTATTATTTCCCATATTACTATTATTATTATCGCTATAACTGTTATTATTATCCTTATTACTATTATTATTCGCACTATAACTATTATTATTATCCTTATTACTATTATTATTATCGCTATGACTGTTATTATTATACTTATTCTGTTATTACTATCCCTATTACTCTTGTCTTTATCCTAATAATTATTATTATTATCCTTATTACTATTATTATTCGCACTATAACAATTATTATTATCCTTATTACTATTATTATTATCGCTATGACTGTTATTATTATACTTATTCTGTTATTACTATCCCTATTACTCTTGTCTTTATCCTTATAACTATTAGTTTTATCCTTATTACTATTATTATTATCGCTATAACTATTATTATTATCGCTATGACTGTTATTATTATCCTTATTCTATTATTACTATCCCTATTAGTCTTGTCTTTATCCTTATAACTATTATTATTATCCTTATTACTATTATTATTATCGCTATAACCATTATTATTATCGCTATGACTGTTATTATTATCCTTATTACTAGTATTATTAGCACTATAACTATTATGTATATCCTTATTACTATTATTATTATCGCTATGACTGTTATGATTATACTTATTCTATTATTACTATCCCTATTACTCTTGTCTTTATCCTTATAACTATTTTTATTTCCCTTATTACTATTATTATTATCGCTATAACTATTATTATTATCCCTATTACTATTATTACTAGCACTATAACTATTATTATTATCCTTATTACTATTATTATTATCGCTATGACTCTTATTACTATACTTATTCTATTATTACTATCCCTATTACTCTTGTCTTTATTCTGATAATTATTATTATTTCCCATATTACTATTATTATTATCGCTATAACTGTTATTATTATCCTTATTACTATTATTATTCGCACTATAACTATTATTATTATCCTTATTACTATTATTATTATCGCTATGACTGTTATTATTATACTTATTCTGATATTACCATCCCTATTACTCTTGTCTTTATCCTGATAATTATTATTATTTCCCTTATTACTATTATTATTATCGATATAACTGTTATTAATATGCTTATTACTAGTATTATTAGCACTATAACTATTATGTATATCCTTATTACTCTTATTATTAGCACTATAACTATTATTATTATGATTATTACTATTAATATTATCGTTATGACTGTTATTATTATACTTATTCTGTTATTACCATCCCTATTACTCTTCTCTTTATCCTTATAACTATTATTATTTCCCTTATTCCTATTATTATGATCGCTATAACTGTTATTATTATCCTTATTACTAGTATTATTAGCACTATAACAATTATGTTTATCCTTATTACTATTATTATTCGCACAATAACTATTATTATCCTTATTACCATTATTATTATCGCTATGACTGTTATTAGTATACTTATTCTATTATTACTATCCCTATTACTCTTGTCTTTATCCTCATAATTATTATTATTTCCCTTATTACTATTATTATTATCGCTATAACTGTTATTATTATCCTTATTACTAGTATTATTAGCACTATAACTATTATGTATATCCTTATTACTATTATTATTCGCACTATAACTATTATTATTATGCTTATTACTATTATTATTATCGCTATGACTGTTATTATTATACTTATTCTGTTATTACTATCCCTATTACTCTTGTCTTTATCCTGATAATTATTATTATTATCCTTATTACTATTATTATTATCGCTATGACTGTTATTATTATACTTATTCTGTTATTACCATCCCTATTACTCTTCTCTTTATCCTTATAACTATTATTATTTCCCTTATTACTATTATTATTATCGCTATAACTGTTATTATTATCCTTATTACTAGTATTATTAGCATTATAACTATTATGTTTATCCTTATTACTATTATTATTAGCACTATAACTATTATTATTATCCTTATTACTATTATTATTATCGCTATGACTGTTATTAGTATACTTATTCTATTATTACTATCCCTATTACTCTTGTCTTTATCCTGATAACTATTATTATTTCCCTTATTACTATTATTATTATCGCTATAACTGTTATTATTATCCTTATTACTATTATTATTATCGCTATGACTGTTATTATTATACTTATTCTATTATGACTATCCCTATTACTCTTGTCTTTATCCTGATAATTATTATTATTTCCCTTATTACTATTATTATTATCGCTATAAGTGTTATTATTATCCTTATTACTAGTATTATTAGCACTATAACTATTATGTTTATCCTTATTACTATTATTATTATCGCAAAGACTGTTATTATTATACTTATTCTATTATTACTATCCCTATTACTCTTGTCTTTATCCTGATAATTATTATTATTTCCCTTATTACTATTATTATTATCGCTATAACTGTTATTATTATCCTTATTACTAGTATTATTAGCACTATAACTATTATGTTTATCCTTATTAGTATTATTATTCGCACTATAACTATTATTATTATCCTTATTACTATTATTATTATCGCTATAACTATTATTATTATGGCTATGACTGTTATTATTATCCTTATTCTATTATTACTATCCCTATTATTCTTGTCTTTATCCTTATAACTATTATTATTATCCTTATTACTATTATTATTATCGCTATAACTATTATTATTATCCTTATTACTATTATTACTAGCACTATAACTATTATTATTATCCTTATTACTATTATTATTATCGCTATGACTCTTATTACTATACTTATTCTATTATTACTATCCCTATTACTCTTGTCTTTATTCTGATAATTATTATTATTTCCCATATTACTATTATTATTATCGCTATAACTGTTATTATTATCCTTATTACTATTATTATTCGCACTATAACTATTATTATTATCCTTATTACTATTATTATTATCGCTATGACTGTTATTATTATACTTATTCTGTTATTACTATCCCTATTACTCTTGTCTTTATCCTAATAATTATTATTATTATCCTTATAACTATTATTATTCGCACTATAACAATTATTATTATCCTTATTACTATTATTATTATCGCTATGACTGTTATTATTATACTTATTCTGTTATTACTATCCCTATTACTCTTGTCTTTATCCTTATAACTATTAGTTTTATCCTTATTACTATTATTATTATCGCTATAACTATTATTATTATCGCTATGACTGTTATTATTATCCTTATTCTATTATTACTATCCCTATTAGTCTTGTCTTTATCCTTATAACTATTATTATTATCCTTATTACTATTATTATTATCGCTATAACCATTATTATTATCGCTATGACTGTTATTATTATCCTTATTCTATTATTACTATCCCTATTACTCTTGTCTTTATCCTTATAACTATTATTATTTCCCTTATTACTATTATTATTATCGCTATAACTGTTATTATTATCCTTATTACTAGTATTATTAGCACTATAACTATTATGTATATCCTTATTACTATTATTATTCGCACTATAACTATTATTATTATGCTTATTACTATTATTATTATCGCTATAACTGTTATTATTATCCTTATTACTAGTATTATTAGCACTATAACTATTATGTATATCCTTATTACTATTATTATTATCGCTATGACTGTTATGATTATACTTATTCTATTATTACTATCCCTATTACTCTTGTCTTTATCCTTATAACTATTTTTATTTCCCTTATTACTATTATTATTATCGCTATAACTATTATTATTATCCCTATTACTATTATTACTAGCACTATAACTATTATTATTATCCTTATTACTATTATTATTATCGCTATGACTGTTATTATTATACTTATTCTGATATTACCATCCCTATTACTCTTGTCTGTATCCTGATAGTTATTATTATTTCCCTTATTACTATTATTATTATCGATATAACTGTTATTAATATCCTTATTACTAGTATTATTAGCACTATAACTATTATGTATATCCTTATTACTATTATTATTAGCACTATAACTATTATTATTATGCTTATTACTATTATTATTATCGCTATGACTGTTATTATTATACTTATTCTGTTATTACCATCCCTATTACTCTTCTCTTTATCCTTATAACTATTATTATTTCCCTTATTACTATTATTATTATCGCTATGACTGTTATTATTATACTTATTCTGATATTACCATCCCTATTACTCTTGTCTTTATCCTGATAATTATTATTATTTCCCTTATTACTATTATTATTATCGATATAACTGTTATTAATATGCTTATTACTAGTATTATTAGCACTATAACTATTATGTATATCCTTATTACTCTTATTATTAGCACTATAACTATTATTATTATGATTATTACTATTAATATTATCGCTATGACTGTTATTATTATACTTATTCTGTTATTACCATCCCTATTACTCTTCTCTTTATCCTTATAACTATTATTATTTCCCTTATTCCTATTATTATGATCGCTATAACTGTTATTATTATCCTTATTACTAGTATTATTAGCACTATAACAATTATGTTTATCCTTATTACTATTATTATTCGCACAATAACTATTATTATCCTTATTACCATTATTATTATCGCTATGACTGTTATTAGTATACTTATTCTATTATTACTATCCCTATTACTCTTGTCTTTATCCTCATAATTATTATTATTTCCCTTATTACTATTATTATTATCGCTATAACTGTTATTATTATCCTTATTACTAGTATTATTAGCACTATAACTATTATGCATATCCTTATTACTATTATTATTCGCACTATAACTATTATTATTATGCTTATTACTATTATTATTATCGCTATGACTGTTATTATTATACTTATTCTGTTATTACTATCCCTATTACTCTTGTCTTTATCCTGATAATTATTATTATTATCCTTATTACTATTATTATTATCGCTATGACTGTTATTATTATACTTATTCTGTTATTACCATCCCTATTACTCTTCTCTTTATCCTTATAACTATTATTATTTCCCTTATTACTATTATTATTATCGCTATGACTGTTATTATTATACTTATTCTGATATTACCATCCCTATTACTCTTGTCTTTATCCTGATAATTATTATTATTTCCCTTATTACTATTATTATTATCGATTTAACTGTTATTAATATCCTTATTACTAGTATTATTAGCACTATAACTATTATGTATATCCTTATTACTATTATTATAAGCACTATAACTATTATTATTATGATTATTACTATTATTATTATCGCTGTGACTGTTATTAGTATACTTATTCTATTATTACTGTCCCTATTACTCTTGTCTGTATCCTGATAGTTATTATTATTTCCCTTATTACTATTATTATTATCGATATAACTGTTATTAATATCCTTATTACTAGTATTATTAGCACTATAACTATTATGTATATCCTTATTACTATTATTATTAGCACTATAACTATTATTATTATGCTTATTACTATTATTATTATCGCTATGACTGTTATTATTATACTTATTCTGTTATTACCATCCCTATTACTCTTCTCTTTATCCTTATAACTATTATTATTATCCTTATTACTATTATTATTATCGCTATGACTGTTATTAGTATACTTATTCTATTATTACTATCCCTATTACTCTTGTCTTTATCCTCATAATTATTATTATTTCCCTTATTACTATTATTATTATCGCTATAACTGTTATTATTATCCTTATTACTAGTATTATTAGCACTATAACTATTATGTATATCCTTATTACTATTATTATTCGCACTATAACTATTATTATTATGCTTATTACTATTATTATTATCGCTATGACTGTTATTATTATACTTATTCTGTTATTACTATCCCTATTACTCTTGTCTTTATCCTGATAATTATTATTATTATCCTTATTACTATTATTATTCGCACTATAACAATTATTATTATCCTTATTACTATTATTATTATCGCTATGACTGTTATTATTATACTTATTCTGTTATTACTATCCCTATTACTCTTGTCTTTATCCTTATAACTATTATTATTATCCTTATTACTATTATTATTATCGCTATAACTATTATAATTATCGCTATGACTGTTATTATTATCCTTATTCTATTATTACTATCCCTATTACTCTTGTCTTTATCCTTATAACTATTATTATTATCCTTATTACTATTATTATTTTCGCTATAACTATTATTATTATCGCTATTACTGTTATTATTATCCTTATTCTATTATTACTATCCCTATTACTCTTGTCTTTATCCTTATAACAATTATTATTTCCCTTATTACTATTATTATTATCGCTATAACTGTTATTATTATCCATATTACTAGTATTATTAGCACTATAACTATTATGTATATCCTTATTACTATTATTATTCGCACTATAACTATTATTATTATGCTTATTACTATTATTATTATCGCTATGACTGTTATTAGTATACTTATTCTATTATTACTATCCCTATTACTCTTGTCTTTAACCTGATAATTATTATTATTATGCTTATTACTATTATTATTAGCACTATAACTATTATTATTATGCTTATTACTATTATTATTATCACTATGACTGTTATTATTATACTTATTCTGTTATTACCATCCCTATTACTCTTCTCTTTATCCTTATAACCATTATTATTTCCCTTATTACTATTATTATTATCGCTATGACTGTTATTACTATACTTATTCTATTATTACTATCCCTATTACTCTTGTCTTTATCCTTATAACTATTTTTATTTCCCTTATTACTATTATTATTATCGCTATAACTATTATTATTATCCTTATTACTATTATTACTAGCACTATAACTATTATTATTATTATCCTTATTACTATTATTATTATCGCTATGACTGTTATTATTATACTTAGTCTGTTATTACCATCCCTATTACTCTTCTCTTTATCCTTATAACTATTATTATTTCCCTTATTACTATTGTTATTATCGCTATGACTGTTACTACTATACTTATTCTATTATTACTATCCCTATTACTCTTGTCTTTATCCTTATAACTATTTTTATTTCCCTTATTACTATTATTATTATCGCTATAACTATTATTATTATCCTTATTACTATTATTACTAGCACTAGAACTATTATTATTATCCTTATTACTATTATTATTATCGTTATGACTGTTATTATTATACTTATTCTGTTATTACCATCCCTATTACTCTTGTCTTTATCCTGATAACTATTATTATTTCCCTTATTACTATTATTATGATCGCTATAACTGTTATTATTATCCTTATTACTAGTATTATTAGCAAAATAACTATTATTATTATCCTTATTACTATTATTATTATCGCTATGACTGTTATTAGTATACTTATTCTATTATTACTATCCCTATTACTCTTGTCTTTATCCTGATAATTATTATTATTTCCCTTATTACTATTATTATTATCGCTATAACTGTTATTATTATCCTTATTACTATTATTATTCGCACTATAACTATTATTATTTTACTTATTCTGTTATTACTATCCCTATTACTCTTGTCTTTATCCTTATAACTATTTTTATTTCCCTTATTACTATTATTATTATCGCTATAACTATTATTATTATCCTTATTACTATTATTACTAGCACTATAACTATTATTATTATCCTTATTACTATTATTATTATCGCTATGACTGTTAGTATTATCCTTATTCTATTATTACTATCCCTATTACTCTTGTCTTTATCCTTATAACTATTAGTATTTCCCTTATTACTATTATTATTATCGCTATAACTATTATTATTATCCTCATTACTATTATTACTAGCACTATAACTATTATTATTATCCTTATTTCTATTATGATTATCGCTATGACTGTTATTATTATACTTATTCTATTATTACTATCCCTATTACTCTTGTCTTTATCCTTATAACTATTATTATTATCCTTATTACTATTATTACTAGCACTATAACTATCTTTATTATCCTTATTACTTTTATTATTATCGCTATGACTGTTAATACGATACTTATTCTATTATTACTATCCCTATTACTCTTGTCTTTAGCCTGATAATTATTATTATTTCCCTTATTACTATTATTATTATCGCTATAACTGTTATTATTATCCTTATTACTATTATTATTCGCACTATAACTATTATTATTATACTTATTCTGTTATTACCATCCCTATTACACTTCTCTTTATCCTTATAACTATTATTATTTCCCTTATTACTATTATTATTATCGCTATAACTATTATTATTATCCTTATTACTATTATTATTATTGCTATAACTGTTATTATTATCCTTATTACTATTATTATTAGCATTATAGCTATTATTATTATCCTTAATACTATTATTATTATCGCAATGACTGTTATTACTATACTTATTCTATTGTTACTATCCCTATTACTCTTGTCTTTATCCTGATAATTATTATTATTTCCCTTATTTCTATTATTATTATCGCTATAACTATTATTATTATCCTTATTACTATTATTATTATTGCTATAACTGTTATTATTATCCTTATTACTATTTTTATTAGCATTATAGCTATTATTATTATCCTTAATACTATTATTATTATCGCAATGACTGTTATTACTATACTTATTCTATTATTACTATCCCTATTACTCTTGTCTTTATCCTGATAATTATTATTATTTCCCTTATTACTATTATTATTATCGCTATAACTGTTATTATTATCCTTATTACTAGTATTATTAGCACTATAACTATTATGTTTATCCTTATTAGTATTATTATTCGCACTATAACTATTATTATTATCCTTATTCTATTATTACTATCCCTATTACTCTTGTCTTTATCCTTATAACTATTATTATTTCCCTTATTACTATTATTATTATCGCTATAACTATTATTATTATCCTTATTACTATTATTACTAGCACTATAACTATCATTATTATCCTCATTACTATTATTATTATCGCTATGACTGTTATTATTATACTTATTCTGTTATTACCATCCCTATTACTCTTCTCTTTATCCTTATAACTATTATTATTTCCCTTATTACTATTATTATTATCGCTATAACTGTTATTATTATCCTTATTACTATTATTATTATTGCTATAACTGTTATTATTATCCTTATTACTATTTTTATTAGCATTATAGCTATTATTATTATCCTTAATACTATTATTATTATCGCAATGACTGTTATTACTATACTTATTCTATTATTACTATCCCTATTACTCTTGTCTTTATCCTGATAATTATTATTATTTCCCTTATTACTATTATTATTATCGCTATAACTGTTATTATTATCCTTATTACTAGTATTATTAGCACTATAACTATTATGTTTATCCTTATTAGTATTATTATTCGCACTATAACTATTATTATTATCCTTATTCTATTATTACTATCCCTATTACTCTTGTCTTTATCCTTATAACTATTATTATTTCCCTTATTACTATTATTATTATCGCTATAACTATTATTATTATCCTTATTACTATTATTACTAGCACTATAACTATTATTATTATCCTTATTACTATTATTATTATCGCTATGACTGTTATTATTATACTTATTCTGTTATTACCATCCCTATTACTCTTCTCTTTATCCTTATAACTATTATTATTTCCCTTATTACTATTATTATTATCGCTATGACTGTTATTATTATACTTATTCTGATATTACCATCCCTATTACTCTTGTCTTTATCCTGATAATTATTATTATTTCCCTTATTACTATTATTATTATCGATATAACTGTTATTAATATCCTTATTACTAGTATTATTAGCACTATAACTATTATGTATATCCTTATTACTATTATTATTAGCACTATAACTATTATTATTATGCTTATTACTATTATTATTATCGCTATGACTGTTATTATTATACTTATTCTGTTATTACGATCCCACTACTCTTCTCTTTATCCTTATAACTATTATTATTTCCCTTATTACTATTATTATTATCGCTATGACTGTTATTATTATACTTATTCTGATATTACCATCCCTATTACTCTTGTCTTTATCCTGATAATTATTATTATTTCCCTTATTACTATTATTATTATCGATATAACTGTTATTAATATGCTTATTACTAGTATTATTAGCACTATAACTATTATGTATATCCTTATTACTCTTATTATTAGCACTATAACTATTATTATTATGATTATTACTATTAATATTATCGCTATGACTGTTATTATTATACTGATTCTGTTATTACCATCCCTATTACTCTTCTCTTTATCCTTATAACTATTATTATTTCCCTTATTCCTATTATTATGATCGCTATAACTGTTATTATTATCCTTATTACTAGTATTATTAGCACTATAACAATTATGTTTATCCTTATTACTATTATTATTCGCACAATAACTATTATTATTATCCTTATTACTATTATTATTATCGCTATGACTGTTATTAGTATACTTATTCTATTATTACTATCCCTATTACTCTTGTCTTTATCCTCATAATTATTATTATTTCCCTTATTACTATTATTATTATCGCTATAACTGTTATTATTATCCTTATTACTAGTATTATTAGCACTATAACTATTATGTATATCCTTATTACTATTATTATTCGCACTATAACTATTATTATTATGCTTATTACTATTATTATTATCGCTATGACTGTTATTATTATACTTATTCTGTTATTACTATCCCTATTACTCTTGTCTTTATCCTGATAATTATTATTATTATTCTTATTACTATTATTATTCGCACTATAACAATTATTATTATCCTCATTACTATTATTATTATCGCTATGACTGCTTTATTATACTTATTCTGTTATTACTATCCCTATTACTCTTGTCTTTATCCTTATAACTATTATTATTATCCTTATTACTATTATTATTATCGCTATAACTATTATTATTATCGCTATGACTGTTATTATTATCCTTATTCTACTATTACTATCCCTATTACTCTTGTCTTTATCCTTATAACTATTATTATTATCCTTATTACTATTATTATTATCGCTATAACTATTATTATTATCGCTATGACTGTTATTATTATCCTTATTCTATTATTACTATCCCTATTACTCTTGTCTTTATCCTTATAACTATTTTATTTCCCTTATTACTATTATTATTATCGCTATAACTATTATTATTATCCTTATTACTATTATTACTAGCACTATAACTATTATTATTATCCTTATTACTATTATTATTATCGCTATGACTGTTAGTATTATCCTTATTCTATTATTACTATCCCTATTACTCTTGTCTTTATCCTTATAACTATTAGTATTTCCCGTATTACTATTATTATTATCGCTATAACTATTATTATTATCCTTATTACTATTATTACTAGCACTATAACTATTATTATTATCCTTATTTCTATTATGATTATCGCTATGACTGTTATTATTATACTTATTCTATTATTACTATCCCTATTACTCTTGTCTTTATCCTTATAACTATTATTATTATCCTTATTACTATTATTACTAGCACTATAACTATCTTTATTATCCTTATTACTTTTATTATTATCGCTATGACTGTTAATACTATACTTATTCTATTATTACTATCCCTATTACTCTTGTCTTTAGCCTGATAATTATTATTATTTCCCTTATTACTATTATTATTATCGCTATAACTGTTATTATTATCCTTATTACTATTATTATTCGCACTATAACTATTATTATTATACTTATTCTGTTATTACCATCCCTATTACACTTCTCTTTATCCTTATAACTATTATTATTTCCCTTATTACTATTATTATTATCGCTATAACTGTTATTATTATCCTTATTACTATTATTATTATTGCTATAACTGTTATTATTATCCTTATTACTATTATTATTAGCATTATAGCTATTATTATTATCCTTAATACTATTATTATTATCGCAATGACTGTTATTACTATACTTATTCTATTATTACTATCCCTATTACTCTTGTCTTTATCCTGATAATTATTATTATTTCCCTTATTACTATTATTATTATCGCTATAACTGTTATTATTATCCTTATTACTAGTATTATTAGCACTATAACTATTATGTTTATCCTTATTAGTATTATTATTCGCACTATAACTATTATTATTATCCTTATTCTATTATTACTATCCCTATTACTCTTGTCTTTATCCTTATAACTATTATTATTTCCCTTATTACTATTATTATTATCGCTATAACTATTATTATTGTCCTTATTACTATTATTACTAGCACTATATCTATTATTATTATCCTTATTACTATTATTATTATCGCTATGACTGTTATTACTATACTTATTCTATTATTACTATCCCTATTACTCTTGTCTTTATCCTTATAACTATTATTATTTCCCTTATTACTATTATTATTATCGCTATAACTGTTATTATTATCCTTATTACTAGTATTATTAGCACTATAACTATTATGTATATCCTTATTACTATTATTACTAGCACTATAACTATTATTATTATCCTTATTACTATTATTATTATCGCTATGACTGTTATTATTATACTTATTCTGTTATTACCATCCCTATTACTCTTCTCTTTATCCTTATAACTATTATTATTTCCCTTATTACTATTATTATTATCGCTATGACTGTTATTATTATACTTATTCTGATATTACCATCCCTATTACTCTTGTCTTTATCCTGATAATTATTATTATTTCCCTTATTACTATTATTATTATCGATATAACTGTTATTAATATCCTTATTACTAGTATTATTAGCACTATAACTATTATGTATATCCTTATTACTATTATTATTAGCACTATAACTATTATTATTATGCTTATTACTATTATTATTATCGCTATGACTGTTATTATTATACTTATTCTGTTATTACGATCCCTATTACTCTTCTCTTTATCCTTATAACTATTATTATTTCCCTTATTACTATTATTATTATCGCTATGACTGTTATTATTATACTTATTCTGATATTACCATCCCTATTACTCTTGTCTTTATCCTGATAATTATTATTATTTCCCTTATTACTATTATTATTATCGCTATGACTGTTATTATTATACTTATTCTGTTATTACCATCCCTATTACTCTTCTCTTTATCCTTATAACTATTATTATTTCCCTTATTACTATTATTATTATCGCTATGACTGTTATTATTATACTTATTCTGATATTACCATCCCTATTACTCTTGTCTTTATCCTGATAATTATTATTATTTCCCTTATTACTATTATTATTATCGATATAACTGTTATTAATATCCTTATTACTAGTATTATTAGCACTATAACTATTATGTATATCCTTATTACTATTATTATTAGCACTATAACTATTATTATTATGCTTATTACTATTATTATTATCGCTATGACTGTTATTATTATACTTATTCTGTTATTACGATCCCTATTACTCTTCTCTTTATCCTTATAACTATTATTATTTCCCTTATTACTATTATTATTATCGCTATGACTGTTATTATTATACTTATTCTGATATTACCATCCCTATTACTCTTGTCTTTATCCTGATAATTATTATTATTTCCCTTATTACTATTATTATTATCGATATAACTGTTATTAATATGCTTATTACTAGTATTATTAGCACTATAACTATTATGTATATCCTTATTACTCTTATTATTAGCACTATAACTATTATTATTATGATTATTACTATTAATATTATCGCTATGACTGTTATTATTATACTTATTCTGTTATTACCATCCCTATTACTCTTCTCTTTATCCTTATAACTATTATTATTTCCCTTATTCCTATTATTATGATCGCTATAACAATTATTATTATCCTCATTACTATTATTATTATCGCTATGACTGTTATTATTATACTTATTCTGTTATTACTATCCCTATTACTCTTGTCTTTATCCTTATAACTATTATTATTATCCTTATTACTATTATTATTATCGCTATAACTATTATTATTATCGCTATGACTGTTATTATTATCCTTATTCTATTATTACTATCCCTATTACTCTTGTCTTTATCCTTATAACTATTTTTATTTCCCTTATTACTATTATTATTATCGCTATAACTATTATTATTATCCTTATTACTATTATTACTAGCACTATAACTATTATTATTATCCTTATTACTATTATTATTATCGCTATGACTGTTAGTATTATCCTTATTCTATTATTACTATCCCTATTACTCTTGTCTTTATCCTTATAACTATTAGTATTTCCCTTATTACTATTATTATTATCGCTATAACTATTATTACTATCCCTATTACTCTTGTCTTTATCCTTATAACTATTATTATTATCCTTATTACTATTATTACTAGCACTATAACTATCTTTATTATCCTTATTACTTTTATTATTATCGCTATGACTGTTAATACTATACTTATTCTATTATTACTGTCCCTATTACTCTTGTCTTTAGCCTGATAATTATTATTATTTCCCTTATTACTATTATTATTATCGCTATAACTGTTATTATTATCCTTATTACTATTATTATTCGCACTATAACTATTATTATTATACTTATTCTGTTATTACCATCCCTATTACACTTCTCTTTATCCTTATAACTATTATTATTTCCCTTATTACTATTATTATTATCGCTATAACTGTTATTATTATCCTTATTACTATTATTATTATTGCTATAACTGTTATTATTATCCTTATTACTATTATTATTAGCATTATAGCTATTATTATTATCCTTAATACTATTATTATTATCGCAATGACTGTTATTACTATACTTATTCTATTATTACTATCCCTATTACTCTTGTCTTTATCCTGATAATTATTATTATTTCCCTTATTACTATTATTATTATCGCTATAACTGTTATTATTATCCTTATTACTAGTATTATTAGCACTATAACTATTATGTTTATCCTTATTAGTATTATTATTCGCACTATAACTATTATTATTATCCTTATAACTATTATTATTTCCCTTATTACTATTATTATTATCGCTATAACTATTATTATTATCCTTATTACTATTATTACTAGCACTACAACTATTATTATTATCCTTATTACTATTATTATTATCGCTATGACTGTTATTATTATACTTATTACTAGTATTATTAGCACTATAACTATTATGTATATCCTTATTACTATTATTATTCGCACTATAACTATTATTATTATGCTTATTACTATTATTATTATCGCTATGACTGTTATTAGTATACTTATTCTATTATTACTATCCCTATTACTCTTGTCTTTAACCTGATAATTATTATTATTATGCTTATTACTATTATTATTAGCACTATAACTATTATTATTATGCTTATTACTATTATTATTATCGCTATGACTGTTATTATTATACTTATTCTGTTATTACCATCCCTATTACTCTTCTCTTTATCCTTATAACCATTATTATTTCCCTTATTACTATTATTATTATCGCTATGACTGTTATTACTATACTTATTCTATTATTACTATCCCTATTACTCTTGTCTTTATCCTTATAACTATTTTTATTTCCCTTATTACTATTATTATTATCGCTATAACTATTATTATTATCCTTATTACTATTATTACTAGCACTATAACTATTATTATTATTATCCTTATTACTATTATTATTATCGCTATGACTGTTATTATTATACTTATTCTGTTATTACCATCCCTATTACTCTTCTCTTTATCCTTATAACTATTATTATTTCCCTTATTACTATTATTATTATCGCTATGACTGTTATTACTATACTTATTCTATTATTACTATCCCTATTACTCTTGTCTTTATACTTATAACTATTTTTATTTCCCTTATTACTATTATTATTATCGCTATAACTGTTATTATTATCCTTATTACTATTATTATTATTGCTATAACTGTTATTATTATCCTTATTACTATTATTATTAGCATTATAGCTATTATTATTATCCTTAATACTATTATTATTATCGCAATGACTGTTATTACTATACTTATTCTATTATTACTATCCCTATTACTCTTGTCTTTATCCTGATAATTATTATTATTTCCCTTATTACTATTATTATTATCGCTATAACTGTTATTATTATCCTTATTACTAGTATTATTAGCACTATAACTATTATGTTTATCCTTATTAGTATTATTATTCGCACTATAACTATTATTATTATCCTTATTCTATTATTACTATCCCTATTACTCTTGTCTTTATCCTTATAACTATTATTATTTCCCTTATTACTATTATTATTATCGCTATAACTATTATTATTGTCCTTATTACTATTATTACTAGCACTATATCTATTATTATTATCCTTATTACTATTATTATTATCGCTATGACTGTTATTACTATACTTATTCTATTATTACTATCCCTATTACTCTTGTCTTTATCGTTATAACTATTTTTATTTCCCTTATTACTATTATTATTATCGCTATAACCATTATTATTATCGCTATGACTGTTATTATTATCCTTATTCTATTATTACTATCCCTATTACTCTTGTCTTTATCCTTATAACTATTATTATTTCCCTTATTACTATTATTATTATCGCTATAACTGTTATTATTATCCTTATTACTAGTATTATTAGCACTATAACTATTATGTATATCCTTATTACTATTATTACTAGCACTATAACTATTATTATTATCCTTATTACTATTATTATTATCGCTATGACTGTTATTATTATACTTATTCTGTTATTACCATCCCTATTACTCTTCTCTTTATCCTTATAACTATTATTATTTCCCTTATTACTATTATTATTATCGCTATGACTGTTATTATTATACTTATTCTGATATTACCATCCCTATTACTCTTGTCTTTATCCTGATAATTATTATTATTTCCCTTATTACTATTATTATTATCGATATAACTGTTATTAATATCCTTATTACTAGTATTATTAGCACTATAACTATTATGTATATCCTTATTACTATTATTATTAGCACTATAACTATTATTATTATGCTTATTACTATTATTATTATCGCTATGACTGTTATTATTATACTTATTCTGTTATTACGATCCCTATTACTCTTCTCTTTATCCTTATAACTATTATTATTTCCCTTATTACTATTATTATTATCGCTATGACTGTTATTATTATACTTATTCTGATATTACCATCCCTATTACTCTTGTCTTTATCCTGATAATTATTATTATTTCCCTTATTACTATTATTATTATCGCTATGACTGTTATTATTATACTTATTCTGTTATTACCATCCCTATTACTCTTCTCTTTATCCTTATAACTATTATTATTTCCCTTATTACTATTATTATTATCGCTATGACTGTTATTATTATACTTATTCTGATATTACCATCCCTATTACTCTTGTCTTTATCCTGATAATTATTATTATTTCCCTTATTACTATTATTATTATCGATATAACTGTTATTAATATCCTTATTACTAGTATTATTAGCACTATAACTATTATGTATATCCTTATTACTATTATTATTAGCACTATAACTATTATTATTATGCTTATTACTATTATTATTATCGCTATGACTGTTATTATTATACTTATTCTGTTATTACGATCCCTATTACTCTTCTCTTTATCCTTATAACTATTATTATTTCCCTTATTACTATTATTATTATCGCTATGACTGTTATTATTATACTTATTCTGATATTACCATCCCTATTACTCTTGTCTTTATCCTGATAATTATTATTATTTCCCTTATTACTATTATTATTATCGATATAACTGTTATTAATATGCTTATTACTAGTATTATTAGCACTATAACTATTATGTATATCCTTATTACTCTTATTATTAGCACTATAACTATTATTATTATGATTATTACTATTAATATTATCGCTATGACTGTTATTATTATACTTATTCTGTTATTACCATCCCTATTACTCTTCTCTTTATCCTTATAACTATTATTATTTCCCTTATTCCTATTATTATGATCGCTATAACAATTATTATTATCCTCATTACTATTATTATTATCGCTATGACTGTTATTATTATACTTATTCTGTTATTACTATCCCTATTACTCTTGTCTTTATCCTTATAACTATTATTATTATCCTTATTACTATTATTATTATCGCTATAACTATTATTATTATCGCTATGACTGTTATTATTATCCTTATTCTACTATTACTATCCCTATTACTCTTGTCTTTATCCTTATAACTATTATTATTATCCTTATTACTATTATTATTATCGCTATAACTATTATTATTATCGCTATGACTGTTATTATTATCCTTATTCTATTATTACTATCCCTATTACTCTTGTCTTTATCCTTATAACTATTTTTATTTCCCTTATTACTATTATTATTATCGCTATAACTATTATTATTATCCTTATTACTATTATTACTAGCACTATAACTATTATTATTATCCTTATTACTATTATTATTATCGCTATGACTGTTAGTATTATCCTTATTCTATTATTACTATCCCTATTACTCTTGTCTTTATCCTTATAACTATTAGTATTTCCCTTATTACTATTATTATTATCGCTATAACTATTGTTATTATCCTTATTACTATTATTACTAGCACTATAACTATTATTATTATCCTTATTTCTATTATGATTATCGCTATGACTGTTATTATTATACTTATTCTATTATTACTATCCCTATTACTCTTGTCTTTATCCTTATAACTATTATTATTATCCTTATTACTATTATTACTAGCACTATAACTATCTTTATTATCCTTATTACTTTTATTATTATCGCTATGACTGTTAATACTATACTTATTCTATTATTACTATCCCTATTACTCTTGTCTTTAGCCTGATAATTATTATTATTTCCCTTATTACTATTATTATTATCGCTATAACTGTTATTATTATCCTTATTACTATTATTATTCGCACTATAACTATTATTATTATACTTATTCTGTTATTACCATCCCTATTACACTTCTCTTTATCCTTATAACTATTATTATTTCCCTTATTACTATTATTATTATCGCTATAACTGTTATTATTATCCTTATTACTATTATTATTATTGCTATAACTGTTATTATTATCCTTATTACTATTATTATTAGCATTATAGCTATTATTATTATCCTTAATACTATTATTATTATCGCAATGACTGTTATTACTATACTTATTCTATTATTACTATCCCTATTACTCTTGTCTTTATCCTGATAATTATTATTATTTCCCTTATTACTATTATTATTATCGCTATAACTGTTATTATTATCCTTATTACTAGTATTATTAGCACTATAACTATTATTATTATCCTTATAACTATTATTATTTCCCTTATTACTATTATTATTATCGCTATAACTATTATTATTATCCTTATTACTATTATTACTAGCACTACAACTATTATTATTATCCTTATTACTATTATTATTATCGCTATGACTGTTATTATTATACTTATTACTAGTATTATTAGCACTATAACTATTATGTATATCCTTATTACTATTATTATTCGCACTATAACTATTATTATTATGCTTATTACTATTATTATTATCGCTATGACTGTTATTAGTATACTTATTCTATTATTACTATCCCTATTACTCTTGTCTTTAACCTGATAATTATTATTATTATGCTTATTACTATTATTATTAGCACTATAACTATTATTATTATGCTTATTACTATTATTATTATCGCTATGACTGTTATTATTATACTTATTCTGTTATTACCATCCCTATTACTCTTCTCTTTATCCTTATAACCATTATTATTTCCCTTATTACTATTATTATTATCGCTATGACTGTTATTACTATACTTATTCTATTATTACTATCCCTATTACTCTTGTCTTTATCCTTATAACTATTTTTATTTCCCTTATTACTATTATTATTATCGCTATAACTATTATTATTATCCTTATTACTATTATTACTAGCACTATAACTATTATTATTATTATCCTTATTACTATTATTATTATCGCTATGACTGTTATTATTATACTTATTCTGTTATTACCATCCCTATTACTCTTCTCTTTATCCTTATAACTATTATTATTTCCCTTATTACTATTATTATTATCGCTATGACTGTTATTACTATACTTATTCTATTATTACTATCCCTATTACTCTTGTCTTTATCCTTATAACTATTTTTATTTCCCTTATTACTATTATTATTATCGCTATAACTATTATTATTATCCTTATTACTATTATTACTAGCACTATAACTATTATTATTATCCTTATTTCTATTATGATTATCGCTATGACTGTTATTATTATACTTATTCTATTATTACTATCCCTATTACTCTTGTCTTTATCCGTATAACTATTTTTATTTCCCTTATTACTATTATTATTATCGCTATAACTATTATTATTATCCTTATTACTATTATTACTAGCACTATAACTATTATTATTATCCTTATTACTATTATTATTATCGCTATGACTGTTAGTATTATCCTTATTCTATTATTACTATCCCTATTACTCTTGTCTTTATCCTTATAACTATTAGTATTTCCCTTATTACTATTATTATTATCGCTATAACTATTATTATTATCCTTATTACTATTATGACTAGCACTGTAACTATTATTATTATCCTTATTTCTATTATTATTATCGCTATGACTGTTATTATTATACTTATTCTGTTATTACCATCCCTATTACTCTTCTGTTTATCCTTATAACCGTTATTATTTCCCTTATTACTATTATTATTATCGCTATAAGTGTTATTATTATCCTTATTACTAGTATTATTAGCACTATAACTATTATGTTTATCCTTATTACTATTATTATTATCGCAATGACTGTTATTATTATACTTATTCTATTATTACTATCCCTATTACTCTTGTCTTTATCCTTATAAATATTATTATTTCCCTTATTACTATTATTATTATCGCTATAACTATTATTATTATCCTTATTACTATTATTACTAGCACTATAACTATTATGATTATCCTTATTACTATTATTATTATCGCTATGACTGTTATTATTATACTTAGTCTATTATTACTATCCCTATTACTCTTGTCTTTATCCTTATAACTATTATTATTATCCTTATTACTATTATTACTAGCACTATAACTATTAATATTATCCTTATTACTATTATTATGATCGCTATGACTGTTATTACTATACTTATTCTATTATTACTATCCCTATTACTCTTGTCTTTATCCTGATAATTATTATTATTTCCCTTATTACTATTATTATTATCGCTATGACTGTTAGTATTATCCTTATTCTATTATTACTATCCCTATTACTCTTATCTTTATCCTTATAACTATTATTATTTCCCTTATTACTATTATTATTATCGCTATAACTATTATTATTATCCTTATTACTATTATTACTAGCACTATAACTATTATTATTATCCTTATTTCTATTATTATTATCGCTATGACTGTTATTATTATACTTATTCTATTATTACTATCCCTATTACTCTTGTCTTTATCCTTATAACTATTATTATTATCCTTATTACTATTATTACTAGCACTATAACTATCTTTATTATCCTTATTACTTTTATTATTATCGCTATGACTGTTATTACTATACTTATTCTATTATTACTATCCCTATTACTCTTGTCTTTATCCTGACAATTATTATTATTTCCCCTATTACTATTATTATTATCGCTATAACTGTTATTATTATCCTTATTACTAGTATTATTAGCACTATAACTATTATGTATATCCTTATTACTATTATTATTCGCACTATAACTATTATTATTATCCTTATTACTATTATTATTATCGCTATGACTGTTATTATTATACTTATTTTGTTATTACCATCCCTATTACTCTTCTGTTTATCCTTATAACTATTATTATTTCCCTTATTACTATTATTATTATCGCTATAAGTGTTATTATTATCCTTATTACTAGTATTATTAGCACTATAACTATTATGTTTATCCTTATTACTATTATTATTATCGCTATAACTATTATTATTATCCTTATTACTATTATTACTAGCACTATAACTATTATGATTATCCTTATTACTATTATTATTATCGCTATGACTGTTATTATTATACTTAGTCTATTATTACTATCCCTATTACTCTTGTCTTTATCCTTATAACTATTATTATTATCCTTATTACTATTATTACTAGCACTATAACTATTAATATTATCCTTATTACTATTATTATGATCGCTATGACTGTTATTACTATACTTATTCTATTATTACTATCCCTATTACTCTTGTCTTTATCCTGATAATTATTATTATTTCCCTTATTACTATTATTATTATCGCTATGACTGTTAGTATTATCCTTATTCTATTATTACTATCCCTATTACTCTTATCTTTATCCTTATAACTATTATTATTTCCCTTATTACTATTATTATTATCGCTATAACTATTATTATTATCCTTATTACTATTATTACTAGCACTATAACTATTATTATTATCCTTATTTCTATTATGATTATCGCTATGACTGTTATTATTATACTTATTCTATTATTACTATCCCTATTACTCTTGTCTTTATCCTTATAACTATTATTATTATCCTTATTACTATTATTACTAGCACTATAACTATCTTTATTATCCTTATTACTTTTATTATTATCGCTATGACTGTTAATACTATACTTATTCTATTATTACTATCCCTATTACTCTTGTCTTTAGCCTGATAATTATTATTATTTCCCTTATTACTATTATTATTATCGCTATAACTGTTATTATTATCCTTATTACTATTATTATTCGCACTATAACTATTATTATTATACTTATTCTGTTATTACCATCCCTATTACACTTCTCTTTATCCTTATAACTATTATTATTTCCCTTATTACTATTATTATTATCGCTATAACTGTTATTATTATCCTTATTACTATTATTATTATTGCTATAACTGTTATTATTATCCTTATTACTATTATTATTAGCATTATAGCTATTATTATTATCCTTAATACTATTATTATTATCGCAATGACTGTTATTACTATACTTATTCTATTATTACTATCCCTATTACTCTTGTCTTTATCCTGATAATTATTATTATTTCCCTTATTACTATTATTATTATCGCTATAACTGTTATTATTATCCTTATTACTAGTATTATTAGCACTATAACTATTATGTTTATCCTTATTAGTATTATTATTCGCACTATAACTATTATTATTATCCTTATAACTATTATTATTTCCCTTATTACTATTATTATTATCGCTATAACTATTATTATTATCCTTATTACTATTATTACTAGCACTACAACTATTATTATTATCCTTATTACTATTATTATTATCGCTATGACTGTTATTATTATACTTATTACTAGTATTATTAGCACTATAACTATTATGTATATCCTTATTACTATTATTATTCGCACTATAACTATTATTATTATGCTTATTACTATTATTATTATCGCTATGACTGTTATTAGTATACTTATTCTATTATTACTATCCCTATTACTCTTGTCTTTAACCTGATAATTATTATTATTATGCTTATTACTATTATTATTAGCACTATAACTATTATTATTATGCTTATTACTATTATTATTATCGCTATGACTGTTATTATTATACTTATTCTGTTATTACCATCCCTATTACTCTTCTCTTTATCCTTATAACCATTATTATTTCCCTTATTACTATTATTATTATCGCTATGACTGTTATTACTATACTTATTCTATTATTACTATCCCTATTACTCTTGTCTTTATCCTTATAACTATTTTTATTTCCCTTATTACTATTATTATTATCGCTATAACTATTATTATTATCCTTATTACTATTATTACTAGCACTATAACTATTATTATTATTATCCTTATTACTATTATTATTATCGCTATGACTGTTATTATTATACTTATTCTGTTATTACCATCCCTATTACTCTTCTCTTTATCCTTATAACTATTATTATTTCCCTTATTACTATTATTATTATCGCTATGACTGTTATTACTATACTTATTCTATTATTACTATCCCTATTACTCTTGTCTTTATCCTTATAACTATTTTTATTTCCCTTATTACTATTATTATTATCGCTATAACTATTATTATTATCCTTATTACTATTATTACTAGCACTATAACTATTATTATTATCCTTATTTCTATTATGATTATCGCTATGACTGTTATTATTATACTTATTCTATTATTACTATCCCTATTACTCTTGTCTTTATCCGTATAACTATTTTTATTTCCCTTATTACTATTATTATTATCGCTATAACTATTATTATTATCCTTATTACTATTATTACTAGCACTATAACTATTATTATTATCCTTATTACTATTATTATTATCGCTATGACTGTTAGTATTATCCTTATTCTATTATTACTATCCCTATTACTCTTGTCTTTATCCTTATAACTATTAGTATTTCCCTTATTACTATTATTATTATCGCTATAACTATTATTATTATCCTTATTACTATTATGACTAGCACTGTAACTATTATTATTATCCTTATTTCTATTATTATTATCGCTATGACTGTTATTATTATACTTATTCTGTTATTACCATCCCTATTACTCTTCTGTTTATCCTTATAACCGTTATTATTTCCCTTATTACTATTATTATTATCGCTATAAGTGTTATTATTATCCTTATTACTAGTATTATTAGCACTATAACTATTATGTTTATCCTTATTACTATTATTATTATCGCAATGACTGTTATTATTATACTTATTCTATTATTACTATCCCTATTACTCTTGTCTTTATCCTTATAAATATTATTATTTCCCTTATTACTATTATTATTATCGCTATAACTATTATTATTATCCTTATTACTATTATTACTAGCACTATAACTATTATGATTATCCTTATTACTATTATTATTATCGCTATGACTGTTATTATTATACTTAGTCTATTATTACTATCCCTATTACTCTTGTCTTTATCCTTATAACTATTATTATTATCCTTATTACTATTATTACTAGCACTATAACTATTAATATTATCCTTATTACTATTATTATGATCGCTATGACTGTTATTACTATACTTATTCTATTATTACTATCCCTATTACTCTTGTCTTTATCCTGATAATTATTATTATTTCCCTTATTACTATTATTATTATCGCTATGACTGTTAGTATTATCCTTATTCTATTATTACTATCCCTATTACTCTTATCTTTATCCTTATAACTATTATTATTTCCCTTATTACTATTATTATTATCGCTATAACTATTATTATTATCCTTATTACTATTATTACTAGCACTATAACTATTATTATTATCCTTATTTCTATTATTATTATCGCTATGACTGTTATTATTATACTTATTCTATTATTACTATCCCTATTACTCTTGTCTTTATCCTTATAACTATTATTATTATCCTTATTACTATTATTACTAGCACTATAACTATCTTTATTATCCTTATTACTTTTATTATTATCGCTATGACTGTTATTACTATACTTATTCTATTATTACTATCCCTATTACTCTTGTCTTTATCCTGACAATTATTATTATTTCCCCTATTACTATTACTATTATCGCTATAACTGTTATTATTATCCTTATTACTAGTATTATTAGCACTATAACTATTATGTATATCCTTATTACTATTATTATTCGCACTATAACTATTATTATTATCCTTATTACTATTATTATTATCGCTATGACTGTTATTATTATACTTATTTTGTTATTACCATCCCTATTACTCTTCTGTTTATCCTTATAACTATTATTATTTCCCTTATTACTATTATTATTATCGCTATAAGTGTTATTATTATCCTTATTACTAGTATTATTAGCACTATAACTATTATGTTTATCCTTATTACTATTATTATTATCGCTATAACTATTATTATTATCCTTATTACTATTATTACTAGCACTATAACTATTATGATTATCCTTATTACTATTATTATTATCGCTATGACTGTTATTATTATACTTAGTCTATTATTACTATCCCTATTACTCTTGTCTTTATCCTTATAACTATTATTATTATCCTTATTACTATTATTACTAGCACTATAACTATTAATATTATCCTTATTACTATTATTATGATCGCTATGACTGTTATTACTATACTTATTCTATTATTACTATCCCTATTACTCTTGTCTTTATCCTGATAATTATTATTATTTCCCTTATTACTATTATTATTATCGCTATGACTGTTAGTATTATCCTTATTCTATTATTACTATCCCTATTACTCTTATCTTTATCCTTATAACTATTATTATTTCCCTTATTACTATTATTATTATCGCTATAACTATTATTATTATCCTTATTACTATTATTACTAGCACTATAACTATTATTATTATCCTTATTTCTATTATTATTATCGCTATGACTGTTATTATTATACTTATTCTATTATTACTATCCCTATTACTCTTGTCTTTATCCTTATAACTATTATTATTATCCTTATTACTATTATTACTAGCACTATAACTATCTTTATTATCCTTATTACTATTATTATTATCGCTATGACTGTTATTATTATACTTATTTTGTTATTACCATCCCTATTACTCTTCTCTTTATCCTTATAACTATTATTATTTGCCTTATTACTATTATTATTATCGCTGTAACTGTTATTATTATCCTTATTACTATTATTATTATTGCTATAACTGTTATTATTATCCTTATTACTATTATTATTGGCATTATAGCTATTATTATTATCCTTATTACTATTATTATTATCGCAATGACTGTTATTATTATACTTATTCTATTATTACTATCCCTATTACTCTTGTCTTTATCCTGATAATTATTATTATTTCCCTTATTACTATTATTATTATCGCTATAACTGTTATTATTATCCTTATTACAAGTATTATTAGCACTATAACTATTATGTTTATCCTTATTAGTATTATTATTCGCACTATAACTATTATTATTATCCTTATTCTATTATTACTATCCCTATTACTCTTGTCTTTATCCTTATAACTATTATTATTTCCCTTATTACTATTATTATTATCGCTATAACTATTATTATTATCCTTATTACTATTATTACTAGCACTATAACTATTATTATTATCCTTATTACTATTATTATTATAGCTATGACTGTTATTACTATACTTATTCTATTATTACTATCCCTATTACTCTTGTCTTTATCCTGATAATTATTATTATTTCCCTTATTACTTTTATTATTATCGCTATGACTGTTATTATTATACTTATTCTGTTATTACTATCCCTATTACTCTTGTCTTTATCCTTATAACTATTATTATTATTTCCCTTATTACTTTTATTATTATCGCTATGACTGTTATTATTATACTTATTCTGTTATTACTATCCCTATTACTCTTGTCTTTATCCTTATAACTATTATTATTATCCTTATTACTATTATTACTTGCACTATAACTATTATTATTATCCTTATTACTATTATTAATATCGCTATGACTGTTATTACTATACTTATTCTATTATTACTATCCCTATTACTCTTGTCTTTATCCTGATAATTATTATTATTTCCCTTATTACTATTATTATTATCCTTATTACAAGTATTATTAGCACAATAACTATTATGTTTATCCTTATTAGTATTATTATTCGCACTATAACTATTATTATTATCCTTATTACTAGTATTATTAGCACTATAACTATTATGTTTATCCTTATTACTATTATTATTCGCACTATAACTATTATTATTATCCTTATTACTATTATTACTATCGCGATAACTATTATTATTATCCTTACTACTATTATTATTATTATCGCTATGACTGTTATTACTATACTTATTCTATTATTACTATCCCTATTACTCTTGTCTTTATTCTGATAATTATTATTATTTCCCATATTACTATTATTATTATCGCTATAACTGTTATTATTATCCTTATTACTATTATTACTAGCACTATAACTATTATTATTATCCTTATTACTATTATTAATATCGCTATGACTGTTATTACTATACTTATTCTATTATGACTATCCCTATTACTCTTGTCTTTATCCTGATAACTATTATTATTTCCCTTATTACTATTATTATTATCCTTATTACTATTATTACTAGCACTATAACTATCTTTATTATCCTTATTACTATTATTATTATCGCTATGACTGTTATTATTATACTTATTTTGTTATTACCATCCCTATTACTCTTCTCTTTATCCTTATAACTATTATTATTTCCCTTATTACTATTATTATTATCGCTATAACTATTATTATTATCCTTATTACTATTATTACTAGCACTATAACTATCTTTATTATCCTTATTACTTTTATTATTATCGCTATGACTGTTATTACTATACTTATTCTATTATTACTATCCCTATTACTCTTGTCTTTATCCTGATAATTATTATTATTTCCCTTATTACTATTATTATTATCGCTATAACTGTTATTATTATCCTTATTACAAGTATTATTAGCACTATAACTATTATGTTTATCCTTATTAGTATTATTATTCGCACTATAACTATTATTATTATCCTTATTCTATTATTACTATCCCTATTACTCTTGTCTTTATCCTTATAACTATTATTATTTCCCTTATTACTATTATTATTATCGCTATAACTGTTATTATTATCCTTATTACTAGTATTATTAGCACTATAACTATTATGTATATCCTTATTACTATTATTACTAGCACTATAACTATTATTATTATCCTTATTACTATTATTATTATCGCTATGACTGTTATTATTATACTTATTCTGTTATTACCATCCCTATTACTCTTCTCTTTATCCTTATAACTATTATTATTTCCCTTATTACTATTATTATTATCGCTATGACTGTTATTATTATACTTATTCTGATATTACCATCCCTATTACTCTTGTCTTTATCCTGATAATTATTATTATTTCCCTTATTACTATTATTATTATCGATATAACTGTTATTAATATCCTTATTACTAGTATTATTAGCTCTATAACTATTATGTATATCCTTATTACTATTATTATTAGCACTATAACTATTATTATTATGCTTATTACTATTATTATTATCGCTATGACTGTTATTATTATACTTATTCTGTTATTACGATCCCTATTACTCTTCTCTTTATCCTTATAACTATTATTATTTCCATTATTACTATTATTATTATCGCTATGACTGTTATTATTATACTTATTCTGATATTACCATCCCTATTACTCTTGTCTTTATCCTGATAATTATTATTATTTCCCTTATTACTATTATTATTATCGATATAACTGTTATTAATATGCTTATTACTAGTATTATTAGCACTATAACTATTATGTATATCCTTATTACTCTTATTATTAGCACTATAACTATTATTATTATGATTATTACTATTAATATTATCGCTATGACTGTTATTATTATACTTATTCTGTTATTACCATCCCTATTACTCTTCTCTTTATCCTTATAACTATTATTATTTCCCTTATTCCTATTATTATGATCGCTATAACTGTTATTATTATCCTTATTACTAGTATTATTAGCACTATAACAATTATGTTTATCCTTATTACTATTATTATTCGCACAATAACTATTATTATTATCCTTATTACTATTATTATTATCGCTATGACTGTTATTAGTATACTTATTCTATTATTACTATCCCTATTACTCTTGTCTTTATCCTCATAATTATTATTATTTCCCTTATTACTATTATTATTATCGCTATAACTGTTATTATTATCCTTATTACTAGTATTATTAGCACTATAACTATTATGTATATCCTTATTACTATTATTATTCGCACTATAACTATTATTATTATGCTTATTACTATTATTATTATCGCTATGACTGTTATTATTATACTTATTCTGTTATTACTATCCCTATTACTCTTGTCTTTATCCTGATAATTATTATTATTATCCTTATTACTATTATTATTCGCACTATAACAATTATTATTATCCTTATTACTATTATTATTATCGCTATGACTGTTATTATTATACTTATTCTGTTATTACTATCCCTATTACTCTTGTCTTTATCCTTATAACTATTATTATTATCCTTATTACTATTATTATTATCGCTATAACTATTATTATTATCGCTATGACTGTTATTATTATCCTTATTCTACTATTACTATCCCTATTACTCTTGTCTTTATCCTTATAACTATTATTATTATCCTTATTACTATTATTATTATCGCTATAACTATTATTATTATCGCTATGACTGTTATTATTATCCTTATTCTATTATTACTATCCCTATTACTCTTGTCTTTATCCTTATAACTATTTTTATTTCCCTTATTACTATTATTATTATCGCTATAACTATTATTATTATCCTTATTACTATTATTACTAGCACTATAACTATTATTATTATCCTTATTACTATTATTATTATCGCTATGACTGTTAGTATTATCCTTATTCTATTATTACTATCCCTATTACTCTTGTCTTTATCCTTATAACTATTAGTATTTCCCTTATTACTATTATTATTATCGCTATAACTATTATTATTATCCTTATTACTATTATTACTAGCACTATAACTATTATTATTATCCTTATATCTATTATGATTATTGCTATGACTGTTATTATTATACTTATTCTATTATTACTATCCCTATTACTCTTGTCTTTATCCTTATAACGATTATTATTATCCTTATTACTATTATTACTAGCACTATAACTATCTTTATTATCCTTATTACTTTTATTATTATCGCTATGACTGTTATTATTATACTTATTCTATTATTACTATCCCTATTACTCTTGTCTTTATCCTTATAAATATTATTATTTCCCTTATTACTATTATTATTATCGCTATAACTATTATTATAATCCTTATTACTATTATTATTATCGCTATGACTGTTATTATTATACTTATTCTGTTATTACTATCCCTATTACACTTCTCTTTATCCTTATAACTATTATTATTTCCCTTATTACTATTATTATTATCGCTATAACTGTTATTATTATCCTTATTACTATTATTATTATTGCTATAACTGTTATTATTATCCTTATTACTATTATTATTAGCATTATAGCTATTATTATTATCCTTAATACTATTATTATTATCGCAATGACTGTTATTACTATACTTATTCTATTATTACTATCCCTATTACTCTTGTCTTTATCCTGATAATTATTATTATTTCCCTTATTACTATTATTATTATCGCTATAACTGTTATTATTATCCTTATTACTAGTATTATTAGCACTATAACTATTATGTTTATCCTTATTAGTATTATTATTCGCACTATAACTATTATTATTATCCTTATAACTATTATTATTTCAATTATTACTATTATTATTATCGCTATAACTATTATTATTATCCTTATTACTATTATTACTAGCACTACAACTATTATTATTATCCTTATTACTATTATTATTATCGCTATGACTGTTATTATTATACTTATTACTAGTATTATTAGCACTATAACTATTATGTATATCCTTATTACTATTATTATTCGCACTATAACTATTATTATTATGCTTATTACTATTATTATTATCGCTATGACTGTTATTAGTATACTTATTCTATTATTACTATCCCTATTACTCTTGTCTTTAACCTGATAATTATTATTATTATGCTTATTACTATTATTATTAGCACTATAACTATTATTATTATGCTTATTACTATTATTATTATCGCTATGACTGTTATTATTATACTTATTCTGTTATTACCATCCCTATTACTCTTCTCTTTATCCTGATAACTATTATTATTTCCCTTATTACTATTATTATTATCGCTATAACTGTTATTATTATCCTTATTACTATTATTATTCGCACTATAACTATTATTATTTTACTTATTCTGTTATTACTATCCCTATTACTCTTGTCTTTATCCTTATAACTATTTTTATTTCCCTTATTACTATTATTATTATCGCTATGACTGTTATTACTATACTTATTCTATTATTACTATCCCTATTACTCTTGTCTTTATTCTTATAACTATTTTTATTTCCCTTATTACTATTATTATTATCGCTATAACTATTATTATTATACTTATTACTATTATTACTAGCACTATAACTATTATTATTATCCTTATTACTATTATTATTATCGCTATGACTGTTATTATTATACTTATTCTGTTATTACCATCCCTATTACTCTTGTCTTTATCCTGATAACTATTATTATTTCCCTTATTACTATTATTATGATCGCTATAACTGTTATTATTATCCTTATTACTAGTATTATTAGCAAAATAACTATTATTATTATCCTTATTACTATTATTATTATCGCTATGACTGTTATTAGTATACTTATTCTATTATTACTATCCCTATTAGTCTTGTCTTTATCCTGATAATTATTATTATTTCCCTTATTACTATTATTATTATCGCTATAACTGTTATTATTATCCTTATTACTATTATTATTCGCACTATAACTATTATTATTTTACTTATTCTGTTATTACTATCCCTATTACTCTTGTCTTTATCCTTATAACTATTTTTATTTCTCTTATTACTATTATTATTATCGCTATAACTATTATTATTATCCTTATTACTATTATTATTATCGCTATGACTGTTATTATTATACTTATTCTGTTATTACTATCCCTATTACACTTCTCTTTATCCTTATAACTATTATTATTTCCCTTATTACTATTATTATTATCGCTATAACTGTTATTATTATCCTTATTACTATTATTATTATTGCTATAACTGTTATTATTATCCTTATTACTATTATTATTAGCATTATAGCTATTATTATTATCCTTAATACTATTATTATTATCGCAATGACTGTTATTACTATACTTATTCTATTATTACTATCCCTATTACTCTTGTCTTTATCCTGATAATTATTATTATTTCCCTTATTACTATTATTATTATCGCTATAACTGTTATTATTATCCTTATTACTAGTATTATTAGCACTATAACTATTATGTTTATCCTTATTAGTATTATTATTCGCACTATAACTATTATTATTATCCTTATAACTATTATTATTTCCCTTATTACTATTATTATTATCGCTATAACTATTATTATTATCCTTATTACTATTATTACTAGCACTACAACTATTATTATTATCCTTATTACTATTATTATTATCGCTATGACTGTTATTATTATACTTATTACTAGTATTATTAGCACTATAACTATTATGTATATCCTTATTACTATTATTATTCGCACTATAACTATTATTATTATGCTTATTACTATTATTATTATCGCTATGACTGTTATTAGTATACTTATTCTATTATTACTATCCCTATTACTCTTGTCTTTAACCTGATAATTATTATTATTATGCTTATTACTATTATTATTAGCACTATAACTATTATTATTATGCTTATTACTATTATTATTATCGCTATGACTGTTATTATTATACTTATTCTGTTATTACCATCCCTATTACTCTTCTCTTTATCCTTATAACCATTATTATTTCCCTTATTACTATTATTATTATCGCTATGACTGTTATTACTATACTTATTCTATTATTACTATCCCTATTACTCTTGTCTTTATCCTTATAACTATTTTTATTTCCCTTATTACTATTATTATTATCGCTATAACTATTATTATTATCCTTATTACTATTATTACTAGCACTATAACTGTTATTATTATTATCCTTATTACTATTATTATTATCGCTATGACTGTTATTATTATACTTATTCTGTTATTACAATCCCTATTACTCTTCTCTTTATCCTTATAACTATTATTATTTCCCTTATTACTATTATTATTATCGCTATGACTGTTATTACTATACTTATTCTATTATTACTATCCCTATTACTCTTGTCTTTATTCTTATAACTATTTTTATTTCCCTTATTACTATTATTATTATCGCTATAACTATTATTATTATCCTTATTACTATTATTACTAGCACTATAACTATTATTATTATCCTTATTACTATTATTATTATCGCTATGACTGTTATTATTATACTTATTCTGTTATTACCATCCCTATTACTCTTGTCTTTATCCTGATAACTATTATTATTTCCCTTATTACTATTATTATGATCGCTATAACTGTTATTATTATCCTTATTACTAGTATTATTAGCAAAATAACTATTATTATTATCCTTATTACTATTATTATTATCGCTATGACTGTTATTAGTATACTTATTCTATTATTACTATCCCTATTAGTCTTGTCTTTATCCTGATAATTATTATTATTTCCCTTATTACTATTATTATTATCGCTATAACTGTTATTATTATCCTTATTACTATTATTATTCGCACTATAACTATTATTATTATCCTTATTACTATTATTATTATCGCCATGACTGTTATTATTATACTTATTCTGTTATTACTATCCCTATTACTCTTGTCTTTATCCTTATAACTATTATTATTATCCTTATTACTATTATTATTATCGCTATAACTATTATTATTATCCTTATTACTATTATTATTCGCACTATAACTATTATTATTTTACTTATTCTGTTATTACTATCCCTATTACTCTTGTCTTTATCCTTATAACTATTTTTATTTCCCTTATTACTATTATTATTATCGCTATAACTATTATTATTATCCTTATTACTATTATTACTAGCACTATAACTATTATTATTATCCTTATTACTATTATTATTATCGCTATGACTGTTAGTATTATCCTTATTCTATTATTACTATCCCTATTACTCTTGTCTTTATCCTTATAACTATTAGTATTTCCCTTATTACTATTATTATTATCGCTATAACTATTATTATTATCCTTATTACTATTATTACTAGCACTATAAGTATTATTATTATCCTTATTTCTATTATGATTATCGCTATGACTGTTATTATTATACTTATTCTATTATTACTATCCCTATTACTCTTGTCTTTATCCTTATAACTATTATTATTATCCTTATTACTATTATTACTAGCACTATAACTATCTTTATTATCCTTATTACTTTTATTATTATCGCTATGACTGTTAATACTATACTTATTCTATTATTACTATCCCTATTACTCTTGTCTTTAGCCTGATAATTATTATTATTTCCCTTATTACTATTATTATTATCGCTATAACTGTTATTATTATCCTTATTACTATTATTATTCGCACTATAACTATTATTATTATACTTATTCTGTTATTACCATCCCTATTACACTTCTCTTTATCCTTATAACTATTATTATTTCCCTTATTACTATTATTATTATCGCTATAACTGTTATTATTATCCTTATTACTATTATTATTATTGCTATAACTGTTATTATTATCCTTATTACTATTATTATTAGCATTATAACTATTATTATTATCCTTATTACTATTATTATTATCGCTATGACTGTTATTAGTATACTTATTCTATTATTACTATCCCTATTACTCTTGTCTTTATCCTCATAATTATTATTATTTCCCTTATTACTATTATTATTATCGCTATAACTGTTATTATTATCCTTATTACTAGTATTATTAGCACTATAACTATTATGTATATCCTTATTACTATTATTATTCGCACTATAACTATTATTATTATGCTTATTACTATTATTATTATCGCTATGACTGTTATTATTATACTTATTCTGTTATTACTATCCCTATTACTCTTGTCTTTATCCTGATAATTATTATTATTATCCTTATTACTATTATTATTCGCACTATAACAATTATTATTATCCTTATTACTATTATTATTATCGCTATGACTGTTATTATTATACTTATTCTGTTATTACTATCCCTATTACTCTTGTCTTTATCCTTATAACTATTATTATTATCCTTATTACTATTATTATTATCGCTATAACTATTATTATTATCGCTATGACTGTTATTATTATCCTTATTCTACTATTACTATCCCTATTACTCTTGTCTTTATCCTTATAACTATTATTATTATCCTTATTACTATTATTATTATCGCAATGACTGTTATTACTATACTTATTCTATTATTACTATCCCTATTACTCTTGTCTTTATCCTGATAATTATTATTATTTCCCTTATTACTATTATTATTATCGCTATAACTGTTATTATTATCCTTATTACTAGTATTATTAGCACTATAACTATTATGTTTATCCTTATTAGTATTATTATTCGCACTATAACTATTATTATTATCCTTATAACTATTATTATTTCCCTTATTACTATTATTATTATCGCTATAACTATTATTATTATCCTTATTACTATTATTACTAGCACTACAACTATTATTATTATCCTTATTACTATTATTATTATCGCTATGACTGTTATTATTATACTTATTACTAGTATTATTAGCACTATAACTATTATGTATATCCTTATTACTATTATTATTCGCACTATAACTATTATTATTATGCTTATTACTATTATTATTATCGCTATGACTGTTATTAGTATACTTATTCTATTATTACTATCCCTATTACTCTTGTCTTTAACCTGATAATTATTATTATTATGCTTATTACTATTATTATTAGCACTATAACTATTATTATTATGCTTATTACTATTATTATTATCGCTATGACTGTTATTATTATACTTATTCTGTTATTACCATCCCTATTACTCTTCTCTTTATCCTTATAACCATTATTATTTCCCTTATTACTATTATTATTATCGCTATGACTGTTATTACTATACTTATTCTATTATTACTATCCCTATTACTCTTGTCTTTATCCTTATAACTATTTTTATTTCCCTTATTACTATTATTATTATCGCTATAACTATTATTATTATCCTTATTACTATTATTACTAGCACTATAACTATTATTATTATTATCCTTATTACTATTATTATTATCGCTATGACTGTTATTATTATACTTATTCTGTTATTACCATCCCTATTACTCTTCTCTTTATCCTTATAACTATTATTATTTCCCTTATTACTATTATTATTATCGCTATGACTGTTATTACTATACTTATTCTATTATTACTATCCCTATTACTCTTGTCTTTATCCTTATAACTATTTTTATTTCCCTTATTACTATTATTATTATCGCTATAACTATTATTATTATCCTTATTACTATTATTACTAGCACTATAACTATTATTATTATCCTTATTACTATTATTATTATCGCTATGACTGTTATTATTATACTTATTCTGTTATTACCATCCCTATTACTCTTGTCTTTATCCTGATAACTATTATTATTTCCCTTATTACTATTATTATGATCGCTATAACTGTTATTATTATCCTTATTACTAGTATTATTAGCAAAATAACTATTATTATTATCCTTATTACTATTATTATTATCGCTATGACTGTTATTAGTATACTTATTCTATTATTACTATCCCTATTACTCTTGTCTTTATCCTGATAATTATTATTATTTCCCTTATTACTATTATTATTATCGCTATAACTGTTATTATTATCCTTATTACTATTATTATTCGCACTATAACTATTATTATTTTACTTATTCTGTTATTACTATCCCTATTACTCTTGTCTTTATCCTTATAACTATTTTTATTTCCCTTATTACTATTATTATTATCGCTATAACTATTATTATTATCCTTATTACTATTATTACTAGCACTATAACTATTATTATTATCCTTATTACTATTATTATTATCGCTATGACTGTTAGTATTATCCTTATTCTATTATTACTATCCCTATTACTCTTGTCTTTATCCTTATAACTATTAGTATTTCCCTTATTACTATTATTATTATCGCTATAACTATTATTATTATCCTTATTACTATTATTATTATTGCTATAACTGTTATTATTATCCTTATTACTATTATTATTATCGCTATGACTGTTATTATTATACTTAGTCTATTATTACTATCCCTATTACTCTTGTCTTTATCCTTATAACTATTATTATTATCCTTATTACTATTATTACTAGCACTATAACTATTAATATTATCCTTATTACTATTATTATGATCGCTATGACTGTTATTACTATACTTATTCTATTATTACTATCCCTATTACTCTTGTCTTTATCCTGATAATTATTATTATTTCCCTTATTACTATTATTATTATCGCTATGACTGTTAGTATTATCCTTATTCTATTATTACTATCCCTATTACTCTTGTCTTTATCCTTATAACTATTAGTATTTCCCTTATTACTATTATTATTATCGCTATAACTATTATTATTATCCTTATTACTATTATTACTAGCACTATAACTATTATTATTATCCTTATTTCTATTATGATTATCGCTATGACTGTTATTATTATACTTATTCTATTATTACTATCCCTATTACTCTTGTCTTTATCCTTATAACTATTATTATTATCCTTATTACTATTATTACTAGCACTATAACTATCTTTATTATCCTTATTACTTTTATTATTATCGCTATGACTGTTAATACTATACTTATTCTATTATTACTATCCCTATTACTCTTGTCTTTAGCCTGATAATTATTATTATTTCCCTTATTACTATTATTATTATCGCTATAACTGTTATTATTATCCTTATTACTATTATTATTCGCACTATAACTATTATTATTATACTTATTCTGTTATTACCATCCCTATTACACTTCTCTTTATCCTTATAACTATTTTTATTTCCCTTATTACTATTATTATTATCGCTATAACTATTATTATTATCCTTATTACTATTATTACTAGCACTATAACTATTATTATTATCCTTATTACTATTATTATTATCGCTATGACTGTTAGTATTATCCTTATTCTATTATTACTATCCCTATTACTCTTGTCTTTATCCTTATAACTATTAGTATTTCCCTTATTACTATTATTATTATCGCTATAACTATTATTATTATCCTTATTACTATTATTATTATTGCTATAACTGTTATTATTATCCTTATTACTATTATTATTATCGCTATGACTGTTATTATTATACTTAGTCTATTATTACTATCCCTATTACTCTTGTCTTTATCCTTATAACTATTATTATTATCCTTATTACTATTATTACTAGCACTATAACTATTAATATTATCCTTATTACTATTATTATGATCGCTATGACTGTTATTACTATACTTATTCTATTATTACTATCCCTATTACTCTTGTCTTTATCCTGATAATTATTATTATTTCCCTTATTACTATTATTATTATCGCTATGACTGTTAGTATTATCCTTATTCTATTATTACTATCCCTATTACTCTTGTCTTTATCCTTATAACTATTAGTATTTCCCTTATTACTATTATTATTATCGCTATAACTATTATTATTATCCTTATTACTATTATTACTAGCACTATAACTATTAATATTATCCTTATTACTATTATTATGATCGCTATGACTGTTATTACTATACTTATTCTATTATTACTATCCCTATTACTCTTGTCTTTATCCTGATAATTATTATTATTTCCCTTATTACTATTATTATTATCGCTATGACTGTTATTATTATACTTATTCTGTTATTACCATCCCTATTACTCTTGTCTTTATCCTGATAACTATTATTATTTCCCTTATTACTATTATTATGATCGCTATAACTGTTATTATTATCCTTATTACTAGTATTATTAGCAAAATAACTATTATTATTATCCTTATTACTATTATTATTATCGCTATGACTGTTATTAGTATACTTATTCTATTATTACTATCCCTATTACTCTTGTCTTTATCCTGATAATTATTATTATTTCCCTTATTACTATTATTATTATCGCTATAACTGTTATTATTATCCTTATTACTATTATTATTCGCACTATAACTATTATTATTTTACTTATTCTGTTATTACTATCCCTATTACTCTTGTCTTTATCCTTATAACTATTTTTATTTCCCTTATTACTATTATTATTATCGCTATAACTATTATTATTATCCTTATTACTATTATTACTAGCACTATAACTATTATTATTATCCTTATTACTATTATTATTATCGCTATGACTGTTAGTATTATCCTTATTCTATTATTACTATCCCTATTACTCTTGTCTTTATCCTTATAACTATTAGTATTTCCCTTATTACTATTATTATTATCGCTATAACTATTATTATTATCCTTATTACTATTATTATTATTGCTATAACTGTTATTATTATCCTTATTACTATTATTATTATCGCTATGACTGTTATTATTATACTTAGTCTATTATTACTATCCCTATTACTCTTGTCTTTATCCTTATAACTATTATTATTATCCTTATTACTATTATTACTAGCACTATAACTATTAATATTATCCTTATTACTATTATTATGATCGCTATGACTGTTATTACTATACTTATTCTATTATTACTATCCCTATTACTCTTGTCTTTAGCCTGATAATTATTATTATTTCCCTTATTACTATTATTATTATCGCTATAATTGTTATTATTATCCTTATTACTATTATTATTCGCACTATAACTATTATTATTATACTTATTCTGTTATTACCATCCCTATTACACTTCTCTTTATCCTTATAACTATTATTATTTCCCTTATTACTATTATTATTATCGCTATAACTGTTATTATTATCCTTATTACTATTATTATTATTGCTATAACTGTTATTATTATCCTTATTACTATTATTATTAGCATTATAGCTATTATTATTATCCTTAATACTATTATTATTATCGCAATGACTGTTATTACTATACTTATTCTATTATTACTATCCCTATTACTCTTGTCTTTATCCTGATAATTATTATTATTTCCCTTATTACAATTATTATTATCGCTATAACTGTTATTATTATCCTTATTACTAGTATTATTAGCACTATAACTATTATGTTTATCCTTATTAGTATTATTATTCGCACTATAACTATTATTATTATCCTTATTCTATTATTACTATCCCTATTACTCTTGTCTTTATCCTTATAACTATTATTATTTCCCTTATTACTATTATTATTAGCACTATAACTATTATGTATATCCTTATTACTATTATTATTCGCACTATAACTATTATTATTATGCTTATTACTATTATTATTATCGCTATGACTGTTATTATTATACTTATTCTGTTATTACCATCCCTATTACTCTTCTCTTTATCCTTATAACTATTATTATTTCCCTTATTCCTATTATTATGATCGCTATAACTGTTATTATTATCCTTATTACTAGTATTATTAGCACTATAACAATTATGTTTATCCTTATTACTATTATTATTCGCACAATAACTATTATTATTATCCTTATTACTATTATTATTATCGCTATGACTGTTATTAGTATACTTATTCTATTATTACTATCCCTATTACTCTTGTCTTTATCCTCATAATTATTATTATTTCCCTTATTACTATTATTATTATCGCTATAACTGTTATTATTATCCTTATTACTAGTATTATTAGCACTATAACTATTATGTATATCCTTATTACTATTATTATTCGCACTATAACTATTATTATTATGCTTATTACTATTATTATTATCGCTATGACTGTTATTATTATACTTATTCTGTTATTACTATCCCTATTACTCTTGTCTTTATCCTGATAATTATTATTATTATCCTTATTACTATTATTATTCGCACTATAACAATTATTATTATCCTTATTACTATTATTATTATCGCTATGACTGTTATTATTATACTTATTCTGTTATTACCATCCCTATTACTCTTCTCTTTATCCTTATAACCATTATTATTTCCCTTATTACTATTATTATTATCGCTATGACTGTTATTACTATACTTATTCTATTATTACTATCCCTATTACTCTTGTCTTTATCCTTATAACTATTTTTATTTCCCTTATTACTATTATTATTATCGCTATAACTATTATTATTATCCTTATTACTATTATTACTAGCACTATAACTATTATTATTATTATCCTTATTACTATTATTATTATCGCTATGACTGTTATTATTATACTTATTCTGTTATTACCATCCCTATTACTCTTCTCTTTATCCTTATAACTATTATTATTTCCCTTATTACTATTATTATTATCGCTATGACTGTTATTACTATACTTATTCTATTATTACTATCCCTATTACTCTTGTCTTTATCCTTATAACTATTTTTATTTCCCTTATTACTATTATTATTATCGCTATAACTATTATTATTATCCTTATTACTATTATTACTAGCACTATAACTATTATTATTATCCTTATTACTATTATTATTATCGCTATGACTGTTATTATTATACTTATTCTGTTATTACCATCCCTATTACTCTTGTCTTTATCCTGATAACTATTATTATTTCCCTTATTACTATTATTATGATCGCTATAACTGTTATTATTATCCTTATTACTAGTATTATTAGCAAAATAACTATTATTATTATCCTTATTACTATTATTATTATCGCTATGACTGTTATTAGTATACTTATTCTATTATTACTATCCCTATTACTCTTGTCTTTATCCTGATAATTATTATTATTTCCCTTATTACTATTATTATTATCGCTATAACTGTTATTATTATCCTTATTACTATTATTATTCGCACTATAACTATTATTATTTTACTTATTCTGTTATTACTATCCCTATTACTCTTGTCTTTATCCTTATAACTATTTTTATTTCCCTTATTACTATTATTATTATCGCTATAACTATTATTATTATCCTTATTACTATTATTACTAGCACTATAACTATCTTTATTATCCTTATTACTTTTATTATTATCGCTATGACTGTTAATACTATACTTATTCTATTATTACTATCCCTATTACTCTTGTCTTTAGCCTGATAATTATTATTATTTCCCATATTACTATTATTATTATCGCTATAACTGTTATTATTATCCTTATTACTATTATTATTCGCACTATAACTATTATTATTATACTTATTCTGTTATTACCATCCCTATTACACTTCTCTTTATCCTTATAACTATTATTATTTCCCTTATTACTATTATTATTATCGCTATAACTGTTATTATTATCCTTATTACTATTATTATTATTGCTATAACTGTTATTATTATCCTTATTACTATTATTATTAGCATTATAGCTATTATTATTATCCTTAATACTATTATTATTATCGCAATGACTGTTATTACTATACTTATTCTATTATTACTATCCCTATTACTCTTGTCTTTATCCTGATAATTATTATTATTTCCCTTATTACAATTATTATTATCGCTATAACTGTTATTATTATCCTTATTACTAGTATTATTAGCACTATAACTATTATGTTTATCCTTATTAGTATTATTATTCGCACTATAACTATTATTATTATCCTTATTCTATTATTACTATCCCTATTACTCTTGTCTTTATCCTTATAACTATTATTATTTCCCTTATTACTATTATTATTATCGCTATAACTATTATTATTATCCTTATTACTATTATTACTAGCACTATAACTATTATTATTATCCTTATTACTATTATTATTATCGCTATGACTGTTATTATTATACTTATTCTGTTATTACTATCCCTATTACTCTTGTCTTTATCCTTATAACTATTATTATTATCCTTATTACTATTATTATTATCGCTATAACTATTATTATTATCGCTATGACTATTATTATTATCCTTATTCTATTATTACTATCCCTATTACTCTTGTCTTTATCCTTATAACTATTATTATTTGGCTTATTACTATTATTATTATCGCTATAACTATTATTATTATCCTTATTACTATTATGACTAGCACTGTAACTATTATTATTATCCTTATTTCTATTATTATTATCGCTATGACTGTTATTATTATACTTATTCTATTATTACTATCCCTATTACTCTTGTCTTTATCCTTATAACTATTATTATTATCCTTATTACTATTATTACTAGCACTATAACTATCTTTATTATCCTTATTACTTTTATTATTATCGCTATGACTGTTATTACTATACTTATTCTATTATTACTATCCCTATTACTCTTGTCTTTATCCTGATAATTATTATTATTTCCCCTATTACTATTATTATTATCGCTATAACTGTTATTATTATCCTTATTACTAGTATTATTAGCACTATAACTATTATGTATATCCTTATTACTATTATTATTCGCACTATAACTATTATTATTATCCTTATTACTATTATTATTATCGCTATGACTGTTATTATTATACTTATTTTGTTATTACCATCCCTATTACTCTTCTCTTTATCCTTATAACTATTATTATTTCCCTTATTACTATTATTATTATCGCTGTAACTGTTATTATTATCCTTATTGCTATTATTATTATTGCTATAACTGTTATTATTATCCTTATTACTATTATTATTAGCATTATAGCTATTATTATTATCCTTATTACTATTATTATTATCGCAATGACTGTTATTATTATACTTATTCTATTATTACTATCCCTATTACTCTTGTCTTTATCCTGATAATTATTATTATTTCCCTTATTACTATTATTATTATCGCTATAACTGTTATTATTATCCTTATTACAAGTATTATTAGCACTATAACTATTATGTTTATCCTTATTAGTATTATTATTCGCACTATAACTATTATTATTATCCTTATTCTATTATTACTATCCCTATTACTCTTGTCTTTATCCTTATAACTATTATTATTTCCCTTATTACTATTATTATTATCGCTATAACTATTATTATTATCCTTATTACTATTATTACTAGCACTATAACTATTATTATTATCCTTATTACTATTATTATTATAGCTATGACTGTTATTACTATACTTATTCTATTATTACTATCCCTATTACTCTTGTCTTTATCCTGATAATTATTATTATTTCCCTTATTACTTTTATTATTATCGCTATGACTGTTATTATTATACTTATTCTGTTATTACTATCCCTATTACTCTTGTCTTTATCCTTATAACTATTATTATTATCCTTATTACTATTATTACTAGCACTATAACTATTATTATTATCCTTATTACTATTATTAATATCGCTATGACTGTTATTACTATACTTATTCTATTATTACTATCCCTATTACTCTTGTCTTTATCCTGATAATTATTATTATTTCCCTTATTACTATTATTATTATCGCTATAACTGTTATTATTATCCTTATTACAAGTATTATTAGCACAATAACTATTATGTTTATCCTTATTAGTATTATTATTCGCACTATAACTATTATTATTATCCTTATTCTAGTATTACTATCCCTATTACTCTTGTCTTTATCCTTATAACTATTATTATTTCCCTTATTACTATTATTATTATCGCTGTAACTGTTATTATTATCCTTATTACTACTATTATTGGCACTATAACTATTATGTTTATCCTTATTACTATTATTATTCGCACTATAACTATTATTATTATCCTTATTACTATTATTACTATCGCGATAACTATTATTATTATCCTTACTACTATTATTATTATTATCACTGTGACTGTTATTATTATCCTTATTCTATTATTACTATCCCTATTACTCTTGTCTTTATCCTTATAACTATTATTATTATCCTTATTAGTATTATTATTATCGCTATAACTATTATTATTATCGCTATGACTGTTATTATTATCCTTATTCTATTATTACTATCCCTATTACTCTTGTCTTTATCCTTATAACTATTATTATTATCCTTATTACTATTATTACTAGCACTATAACTATTATTATTATCCTTATTTCTATTATTATTATCGCTATGACTGTTATTTTTATACTTATTCTATTATTACAATCCCTATTACTCTTGTCTTTATCCTTATAACTATTATTATTATCCTTATTACTATTCTTATTATCGCTATGACTGTTATTACTATACTTATTCTATTATTACTATCCCTATTACTCTTGTCTTTATTCTGATAATTATTATTATTTCCCTTATTACTATTATTATTATCGCTATGACTGTTATTATTATCCTTATTCTATTATTACTATCCCTATTACTCTTGTCTTTATCCTTATAACTATTATTATTATCCTTATTACTATTATTATTATCGCTATAACTATTATTATTATCGCTATGACTGTTATTATTATCCTTATTCTATTATTACTATCCCTATTACTCTTGTCTTTATCCTTATAACTATTATTATTTCCCTTATTACTATTATTATTATCGCTATAACTATTATTATTATCCTTATTACTATTATGACTAGCACTGTAACTATTATTATTATCCTTATTTCTATTATTATTATCGCTATGACTGTTATTATTATACTTATTCTATTTTTACTATCCCTATTACTCTTGTCCTTATCCTTATAACTATTATTATTTCCCTTATTACTATTATTATTATCGCTATGACTGTTATTATTATCCTTATTCTATTATTACTATCCCTATTACTCTTGTCTTTATCCTTATAACTATTATTATTATCCTTATTACTATTATTACTAGCACTATAACTATCTTTATTATCCTTATTACTTTTATTATTATCGCTATGACTGTTATTACTATACTTATTCTATTATTACTATCCCTATTACTCTTGTCTTTATCCTGATAATTATTATTATTTCCCCTATTACTATTATTATTATCGCTATAACTGTTATTATTATCCTTATTACAACTATTATTAGCACTATAACTATTATGTTTATCCTTATTAGTATTATTATTCGCACTATAACTATTATTATTATCCTTATTCTATTATTACTATCCCTATTACTCTTGTCTTTATCCTTATAACTATTATTATTTCCCTTATTACTATTATTATTATCGCTATAACTATTATTATTATCCTTATTACTATTATTACTAGCACTATAACTATTATTATTATCCTTATTACTATTATTATTATAGCTATGACTGTTATTACTATACTTATTCTATTATTACTATCCCTATTACTCTTGTCTTTATCCTGATAATTATTATTATTTCCCTTATTACTTTTATTATTATCGCTATGACTGTTATTATTATACTTATTCTGTTATTACTATCCCTATTACTCTTGTCTTTATCCTTATAACTATTATTATTATCCTTATTACTATTATTACTAGCACTATAACTATTATTATTATCCTTATTACTATTATTAATATCGCTATGACTGTTATTACTATACTTATTCTATTATTACTATCCCTATTACTCTTGTCTTTATCCTTATAACTATTATTATTTCCCTTATTACTATTATTATTATCGCTGTAACTGTTATTATTATCCTTATTACTAGTATTATTAGCACTATAACTATTATGTTTATCCTTATTACTATTATTATTCGCACTATAACTATTATTATTATCCTTATTACTATTATTACTATCGCGATAAATATTATTATTATCCTTACTACTATTATTATTATTATCGCTATGACTATTATTATTATCCTTATTCTATTATTACTATCCCTATTACTCTTGTCTTTATCCTTATAACTATTATTATTTGGCTTATTACTATTATTATTATCGCTGTAACTATTATTATTATCCTTATTACTATTATGACTAGCACTGAAACTATTATTATTATCCTTATTTCTATTATTATTATCGCTATGACTGTTATTATTATACTTATTCTGTTATTACCATCCCTATTACTCTTCTGTTTATCCTTATAACCGTTATTATTTCCCTTATTACTATTATTATTATCGCTATAAGTGTTATTATTATCCTTATTACTAGTATTATTAGCACTATAACTATTATGTTTATCCTTATTACTATTATTATTATCGCAATGACTATTATTATTATGCTTATTACTATTATTATTATCGCTATGACTGTTATTATTATACTTATTCTGTTATTACGATCCCTATTACTCTTCTCTTTATCCTTATAACTATTATTATTTCCCTTATTACTATTATTATTATCGCTATGACTGTTATTATTATACTTATTCTGATATTACCATCCCTATTACTCTTGTCTTTATCCTGATAATTATTATTATTTCCCTTATTACTATTATTATTATCGATATAACTGTTATTAATATGCTTATTACTAGTATTATTAGCACTATAACTATTATGTATATCCTTATTACTCTTATTATTAGCACTATAACTATTATTATTATGATTATTACTATTAATATTATCGCTATGACTGTTATTATTATACTTATTCTGTTATTACCATCCCTATTACTCTTCTCTTTATCCTTATAACTATTATTATTTCCCGTATTCCTATTATTATGATCTCTATAACTGTTATTATTATCCTTATTACTAGTAGTATTAGCACTATAACAATTATGTTTATCCTTATTACTATTATTATTCGCACAATAACTATTATTATTATCCTTATTACTATTATTATTATCGCTATGACTGTTATTAGTATACTTATTCTATTATTACTATCCCTATTACTCTTGTCTTTATCCTCATAATTATTATTATTTCCCTTATTACTATTATTATTATCGCTATAACTGTTATTATTATCCTTATTACTATTATTATTCGCACTATAACTATTATTATTATGCTTATTACTATTATTATTATCGCTATGACTGTTATTATTATACTTATTCTGTTATTACTATCCCTATTACTCTTGTCTTTATCCTGATAATTATTATTATTATCCTTATTACTATTATTATTCGCACTATAACAATTATTATTATCCTTATTACTATTATTATTATCGCTATGACTGTTATTATTATACTTATTCTGTTATTACTATCCCTATTACTCTTGTCTTTATCCTTATAACTATTATTATTATCCTTATTACTATTATTATTATCGCTATAACTATTATTATTATCGCTATGACTGTTATTATTATCCTTATTCTATTATTACTATCCCTATTACTCTTGTCTTTATCCTTATAACTATTTTTATTTCCCTTATTACTATTATTATTATCGCTATAACTATTATTATTATCCTTATTACTATTATTACTAGCACTATAACTATTATTATTATCCTTATTACTATTATTATTATCCTTATTACTATTATTACTAGCACTATAACTATCTTTATTATCCTTATTACTTTTATTATTATCGCTATGACTGTTAATACTATACTTATTCTATTATTACTATCCCTATTACTCTTGTCTTTAGCCTGATAATTATTATTATTTCCCTTATTACTATTATTATTATCGCTATAACTGTTATTATTATCCTTATTACTATTATTATTCGCACTATAACTATTATTATTATACTTATTCTGTTATTACCATCCCTATTACACTTCTCTTTATCCTTATAACTGTTATTATTTCCCTTATTACTATTATTATTATCGCTATAACTGTTATTATAATCCTTATTACTATTATTATTATTGCTATAACTGTTATTATTATCCTTATTACTATTATTATTAGCATTATAGCTATTATTATTATCCTTAATACTATTATTATTATCGCAATGACTGTTATTACTATACTTATTCTATTATTACTATCCCTATTACTCTTGTCTTTATCCTGATAATTATTATTATTTCCCTTATTACTATTATTATTATCGCTATAACTGTTATTATTATCCTTATTACTAGTATTATTAGCACTATAACTATTATGTTTATCCTTATTAGTATTATTATTCGCACTATAACTATTATTATTATCCTTATAACTATTATTATTTCCCTTATTACTATTATTATTATCGCTATAACTATTATTATTATCCTTATTACTATTATTACTAGCACTACAACTATTATTATTATCCTTATTACTATTATTATTATCGCTATGACTGTTATTATTATACTTATTACTAGTATTATTAGCACTATAACTATTATGTATATCCTTATTACTATTATTATTCGCACTATAACTATTATTATTATGCTTATTACTATTATTATTATCGCTATGACTGTTATTAGTATACTTATTCTATTATTACTATCCCTATTACTCTTGTCTTTAACCTGATAATTATTATTATTATGCATATTACTATTATTATTAGCACTATAACTATTATTATTATGCTTATTACTATTATTATTATCGCTATGACTGTTATTATTATACTTATTCTGTTATTACCATCCCTATTACTCTTCTCTTTATCCTTATAACCATTATTATTTCCCTTATTACTATTATTATTATCGCTATGACTGTTATTACTATACTTATTCTATTATTACTATCCCTATTACTCTTGTCTTTATCCTTATAACTATTTTTATTTCCCTTATTACTATTATTATTATCGCTATAACTATTATTATTATCCTTATTACTATTATTACTAGCACTATAACTATTATTATTATTATCCTTATTACTATTATTATTATCGCTATGACTGTTATTATTATACTTATTCTGTTATTACCATCCCTATTACTCTTCTCTTTATCCTTATAACTATTATTATTTCCCTTATTACTATTATTATTATCGCTATGACTGTTATTACTATACTTATTCTATTATTACTATCCCTATTACTCTTGTCTTTATCCTTATAACTATTTTTATTTCCCTTATTACTATTATTATTATCGCTATAACTATTATTATTATCCTTATTACTATTATTACTAGCACTATAACTATTATTATTATCCTTATTACTATTATTATTATCGTTATGACTGTTATTATTATACTTATTCTGTTATTACCATCCCTATTACTCTTGTCTTTATCCTGATAACTATTATTATTTCCCTTATTACTATTATTATGATCGCTATAACTGTTATTATTATCCTTATTACGAGTATTATTAGCAAAATAACTATTATTATTATCCTTATTACTATTATTATTATCGCTATGACTGTTATTAGTATACTTATTCTATTATTACTATCCCTATTACTCTTGTCTTTATCCTGATAATTATTATTATTTCCCTTATTACTATTATTATTATCGCTATAACTGTTATTATTATCGCTATAACTATTATTATTATCCTTATTACTATTATTACTAGCACTATAACTATTATTATTATCCTTATTACTATTATTATTATCGCTATGACTGTTAGTATTATCCTTATTCTATTATTACTATCCCTATTACTCTTGTCTTTATCCTTATAACTATTAGTATTTCCCTTATTACTATTATTATTATCGCTATAACTATTATTATTATCCTTATTACTATTATTACTAGCACTATAACTATTATTATTATCCTTATTTCTATTATGATTATCGCTATGACTGTTATTATTATACTTATTCTATTATTACTATCCCTATTACTCTTGTCTTTATCCTTATAACTATTATTATTATCCTTATTACTATTATTACTAGCACTATAACTATCTTTATTATCGTTATTACTTTTATTATTATCGCTATGACTGTTAATACTATACTTATTCTATTATTACTATCCCTATTACTCTTGTCTTTAGCCTGATAATTATTATTATTTCCCTTATTACTATTATTATTATCGCTATAACTGTTATTATTATCCTTATTACTATTATTATTCGCACTATAACTATTATTATTATACTTATTCTGTTATTACCATCCCTATTACACTTCTCTTTATCCTTATAACTATTATTATTTCCCTTATTACTATTATTATTATCGCTATAACTGTTATTATTATCCTTATTACTATTATTATTATTGCTATAACTGTTATTATTATCCTTATTACTATTATTATTAGCATTATAGCTATTATTATTATCCTTAATACTATTATTATTATCGCAATGACTGTTATTACTATACTTATTCTATTATTACTATCCCTATTACTCTTGTCTTTATCCTGATAATTATTATTATTTCCCTTATTACAATTATTATTATCGCTATAACTGTTATTATTATCCTTATTACTAGTATTATTAGCACTATAACTATTATGTTTATCCTTATTAGTATTATTATTCGCACTATAACTATTATTATTATCCTTATTCTATTATTACTATCCCTATTACTCTTGTCTTTATCCTTATAACTATTATTATTTCCCTTATTACTATTATTATTATCGCTATAACTATTATTATTATCCTTATTACTATTATTACTAGCACTATAACTATTATTATTATCCTTATTACTATTATTATTATCGCTATGACTGTTATTATTATACTTATTCTGTTATTACTATCCCTATTACTCTTGTCTTTATCCTTATAACTATTATTATTATCCTTATTACTATTATTATTATCGCTATAACTATTATTATTATCGCTATGACTATTATTATTATCCTTATTCTATTATTACTATCCCTATTACTCTTGTCTTTATCCTTATAACTATTATTATTTGGCTTATTACTATTATTATTATCGCTATAACTATTATTATTATCCTTATTACTATTATGACTAGCACTGTAACTATTATTATTATCCTTATTTCTATTATTATTATCGCTATGACTGTTATTATTATACTTATTCTGTTATTACCATCCCTATTACTCTTCTGTTTATCCTTATAACCGTTATTATTTCCCTTATTACTATTATTATTATCGCTATAAGTGTTATTATTATCCTTATTACTAGTATTATTAGCACTATAACTATTATGTTTATCCTTATTACTATTATTATTATCGCAATGACTGTTATTATTATACTTATTCTATTATTACTATCCCTATTACTCTTGTCTTTATCCTTATAAATATTATTATTTCCCTTATTACTATTATTATTATCGCTATAACTATTATTATTATCCTTATTACTATTATTACTAGCACTATAACTATTATGATTATCCTTATTACTATTATTATTATCGCTATGACTGTTATTATTATACTTAGTCTATTATTACTATCCCTATTACTCTTGTCTTTATCCTTATAACTATTATTATTATCCTTATTACTATTATTACTAGCACTATAACTATTAATATTATCCTTATTACTATTATTATGAACTCTATGACTGTTATTACTATACTTATTCTATTATTACTATCCCTATTACTCTTGTCTTTATCCTGACAATTATTATTATTTCCCTTATTACTATTATTATTATCGCTATGACTGTTAGTATTATCCTTATTCTATTATTACTATCCCTATTACTCTTATCTTTATCCTTATAACTATTATTATTTCCCTTATTACTATTATTATTATCGCTATAACTATTATTATTATCCTTATTACTATTATTACTAGCACTATAACTATTATTATTATCCTTATTTCTATTATTATTATCGCTATGACTGTTATTATTATACTTATTCTATTATTACTATCCCTATTACTCTTGTCTTTATCCTTATAACTATTATTATTATCCTTATTACTATTATTACTAGCACTATAACTATCTTTATTATCCTTATTACTTTTATTATTATCGCTATGACTGTTATTACTATACTTATTCTATTATTACTATCCCTATTACTCTTGTCTTTATCCTGATAATTATTATTATTTCCCCTATTACTATTATTATTATCGCTATAACTGTTATTATTATCCTTATTACTAGTATTATTAGCACTATAACTATTATGTTTATCCTTATTACTATTATTATTCGCACTATAACTATTATTATTATCCTTATTACTATTATTATTATCGCTATGACTGTTATTATTATACTTATTTTGTTATTACCATCCCTATTACTCTTCTCTTTATCCTTATAACTATTATTATTTCCCTTATTACTATTATTATTATCGCTGTAACTGTTATTATTATCCTTATTACTATTATTATTATTGCTATAACTGTTATTATTATCCTTATTACTATTATTATTAGCATTATAGCTATTATTATTATCCTTATTACTATTATTATTATCGCAATGACTGTTATTATTATACTTATTCTATTATTACTATCCCTATTACTCTTGTCTTTATCCTGATAATTATTATTATTTCCCTTATTACTATTATTATTATCGCTATAACTGTTATTATTATCCTTATTACAAGTATTATTAGCACTATAACTATTATGTTTATCCTTATTAGTATTATTATTCGCACTATGACTATTATTATTATCCTTATTCTATTATTACTATCCCTATTACTCTTGTCTTTATCCTTATAACTATTATTATTTCCCTTATTACTATTATTATTATCGCTATAACTATTATTATTATCCTTATTACTATTATTACTAGCACTATAACTATTATTATTATCCTTATTACTATTATTATTATAGCTATGACTGTTATTACTATACTTATTCTATTATTACTATCCCTATTACTCTTGTCTTTATCCTGATAATTATTATTATTTCCCTTATTACTTTTATTATTATCGCTATGACTGTTATTATTATACTTATTCTGTTATTACTATCCCTATTACTCTTGTCTTTATCCTTATAACTATTATTATTATCCTTATTACTATTATTACTAGCACTATAACTATTATTATTATCCTTATTACTATTATTAATATCGCTATGACTGTTATTACTATACTTATTCTATTATTACTATCCCTATTACTCTTGTCTTTATCCTGATAATTATTATTATTTCCCTTATTACTATTATTATTATCGCTATAACTGTTATTATTATCCTTATTACAAGTATTATTAGCACAATAACTATTATGTTTATCCTTATTAGTATTATTATTCGCACTATAACTATTATTATTATCCTTATTCTAGTATTACTATCCCTATTACTCTTGTCTTTATCCTTATAACTATTATTATTTCCCTTATTACTATTATTATTATCGCTGTAACTGTTATTATTATCCTTATTACTAGTATTATTAGCACTATAACTATTATGTTTATCCTTATTACTATTATTATTCGCACTATAACTATTATTATTATCCTTATTACTATTATTACTATCGCGATAACTATTATTATTATCCTTACTACTATTATTATTATTATCACTGTGACTGTTATTATTATCCTTATTCTATTATTACTATCCCTATTACTCTTGTCTTTATCCTTATAACTATTATTATTATCCTTATTAGTATTATTATTATCGCTATAACTATTATTATTATCGCTATGACTGTTATTATTATCCTTATTCTATTATTACTATCCCTATTACTCTTGTCTTTATCCTGATAATTATTATTATTTCCCCTATTACTATTATTATTATCGCTATAACTGTTATTATTATCCTTATTACTAGTATTATTAGCACTATAACTATTATGTTTATCCTTATTACTATTATTATTCGCACTATAACTATTATTATTATCCTTATTTCTATTATTATTATCGCTATGACTGTTATTTTTATACTTATTCTATTATTACAATCCCTATTACTCTTGTCTTTATCCTTATAACTATTATTATTATCCTTATTACTATTATTATTATCGCTATGACTGTTATTACTATACTTATTCTATTATTACTATCCCTATTACTCTTGTCTTTATTCTGATAATTATTATTATTTCCCATATTACTATTATTATTATCGCTATAACTGTTATTATTATCCTTATTACTATTATTACTAGCACTATAACTATTATTATTATCCTTATTACTATTATTAATATCGCTATGACTGTTATTACTATACTTATTCTATTATGACTATCCCTATTACTCTTGTCTTTATCCTGATAACTATTATTATTTCCCTTATTACTATTATTATTATCCTTATTACTATTATTACTAGCACTATAACTATCTTTATTATCCTTATTACTATTATTATTATCGCTATGACTGTTATTATTATACTTATTTTGTTATTACCATCCCTATTACTCTTCTCTTTATCCTTATAACTATTATTATTTCCCTTATTACTATTATTATTATCGCTATAACTGTTATTATTATCCATATTACTAGTATTATTAGCACTATAACTATTATGTATATCCTTATTACTATTATTATTATCGCTATAACTATTATTATTATCCTTATTACTATTATTACTAGCACTATAACTATTATTATTATCCTTATTACTATTATTATTATCGCTATGACTGTTATTATTATCCTTATTCTATTATTACTATCCCTATTACTCTTGTCTTTATCCTTATAACTATTATTATTATCCTCATGACTATTATTATTATCGCTATAACTGTTATTATTATCCTTATTACTATTATTATTATTGCTAAAACTGTTATTATTATCCTTATTACTATTATAATTATCGCTATGACTGTTATTACTATACTTATTCTATTATTACTATCCCTATTACTCTTGTCTTTATCCTGATAATTATTATTATTTCCCTTATTACTATTATTATTATCGCTATAACTGTTATTATTATCCTTATTACTATTATTATTATCGCAATGACTGTTATTATTATACTTATTCTGTTATTACCATCCCTATTACTCTTCTCTTTATCCTTATAACTATTATTATTTCCCTTATTACTATTATTATTATCGCTATAACTATTATTATTATCCTTATTACTATTATTACTAGCACTATAACTATTAATATTATCCTTATTACTATTATTATGATCGCTATGACTGTTAGTATTATCCTTATTCTATTATTACTATCCCTATTACTCTTGTCTTTATCCTGATAATTATTATTATTTCCCTTATTACTATTATTATTATCGCTATGACTGTTATTACTATACTTATTCTATTATTACTATCCCTATTACTCTTGTCTTTATCCTGATAATTATTATTATTTCCCCTATTACTATTATTATTATCGCTATAACTATTATTATTATCCTTATTACTAGTATTATTAGCACTATAACTATTATGTATATCCTTATTACTATTATTATTCGCACTATAACTATTATTATTATCCTTATTACTATTATTATTATCGCTATAACTATTATTATTATCCTTATTACTATTATTACTAGCACTATAACTATTATTATTATCCTTACTACTATTATTATTATTATCACTGTGACTGTTATTATTATCCTTATTCTATTATTACTATCGCTATTACTCTTGTCTTTATCCTTATAACTATTATTATTATCCTTATTAGTATTATTATTATCGCTATAACTATTATTATTATCGCTATGACTGTTATTATTATCCTTATTCTATTATTACTATCCCTATTACTCTTGTCTTTATCCTTATAACTATTATTATTATCCTTATTACTATTATTACTAGCACTATAACTATTATTATTATCCTTATTACTATAATTATTATCGCTATGACTGTTATTATTATACTTAGTCTATTATTACTATCCCTATTACTCTTGTCTTTATCCTTATAACTATTATTATTATCCTTATTACTATTATTACTAGCACTATAACTATTAATATTATCCTTATTACTATTCTTATGATCGCTATGACTGTTATTACTGTACTTATTCTATTATTACTATCCCTATTACTCTTGTCTTTATCCTGATAATTATTATTATTTCCCTTATTACTATTATTATTATCGCTATGACTGTTAGTATTATCCTTATTCTATTATTACTATCCCTATTACTCTTATCTTTATCCTTATAACTATTATTATTTCCCTTATTACTATTATTATTATCGCTATAACTATTATTATTATCCTTATTACTATTATTACTAGCACTATAACTATTATTATTATCCTTATTTCTATTATTATTATCGCTATGACTGTTATTATTATACTTATTCTATTATTACTATCCCTATTACTCTTGTCTTTATCCTTATAACTATTATTATTATCCTTATTACTATTATTATTATCGCTATGACTGTTATTACTATACTTATTCTATTATTACTATCCCTATTACTCTTGTCTTTATCCTGATAATTATTATTATTTCCCTTATTACTATTATTATTATCGCTATGACTGTTATTATTATACTTATTCTGTTATTACTATCCCTATTACTCTTGTCTTTATCCTGATAATTATTATTATTATCCTTATTACTATTATTATTCGCACTATAACTATTATTATTATCCTTATTACTATTATTATTATCGCTATGACTGTTATTATTATACTTATTCTGTTATTACTATCCCTATTACTCTTGTCTTTATCCTTATAACTATTATTATTATCCTTATTACTATTATTATTATCGCTATAACTATTATTATTATCGCTATGACTGATATTATTATACTTATTCTATTTTTACTATCCCTATTACTCTTGTCTTTATCCTTATAACTATTATTATTTCCCTTATTACTATTATTATTCGCACTATAACTATTATTATTATCCTAATTACTATTATTATTATCGCTATAAATATTATTATTATGGCTATGACTGTTATTATTATCCTTATTCTATTATTACTATCCCTATTACTCTTGTCTTTATCCTTATAACTATTATTATTATCCTTATTAGTATTATTATTATCGCTATAACTATTATTATTATCACTATGACTGTTATTATTATCCTTATTCTATTATTACTATCCCTATTACTCTTGTCTTTATCCTTATAACTATTATTATTATCCTTATTACTATTATTACTAGCACTATAACTATTATTATTATCCTTATTACTATTATTAATATCGCTATGACTGTTATTACTATACTTATTCTATTATGACTATCCCTATTACTCTTGTCTTTATCCTGATAACTATTATTATTTCCCTTATTACTATTATTATTATCCTTATTACTATTATTACTAGCACTATAACTATCTTTATTATCCTTATTACTATTATTATTATCGCTATGACTGTTATTACTATACTTATTCTATTATTACTGTCCTTAATACTCTTGTCTTTATCCTGATAATTATTATTATTTCCCTTATTACTATTATTATTATCGCTATAACTGTTATTATTATCCTTATTACTATTATTATTATTGCTATAACTGTTTTTATTATCCTTATTACTATTATTATTATCGCAATGGCTGTTATTATTATACTTATTCTATTATTACTATCCCTATTACTCTTCTCTTTATGCTTACAACTATTATTATTTCCCTTATTACTATTATTATTCGCACTATAACTATTATTATTATCCTAATTACTATTATTATTATCGCTATAAATATTATTATTATGGCTATGACTGTTATTATTATCCTTATTCTATTATTACTATCCCTATTACTCTTGTCTTTATCCTTATAACTATTATTATTATCCTTATTACTATTATTACTAGCACTATAACTATTATTATTATCCTTATTACTATTATTATTATCGCTATGACTGTTATTACTATACTTATTCTATTATTACTATCCCTATTACTCTTGTCTTTATCCTGATAATTATTATTATTTCCCTTATTACTATTATTATTATCGCTATAACTATTATTATTATGGCTATGACTGTTATTATTATCCTTATTCTATTATTACTATCCCTATTACTCTTCTCTTTATGCTTATAACTATTATTATTTCCCTTATTACTATTATTATTCGCACTATAACTATTATTATTATCCTAATTACTATTATTATTATCGCTATAACTATTATTATTATGGCTATGACTGTTATTATTATCCTTATTCTATTATTACTATCCCTATTACTCTTGTCTTTATCCTTATAACTATTATTATTATCCTTGTTAGTATTATTATTATCGCTATAACTATTATTATTATCGCTATGACTGTTATTATTATCCTTATTCTATTATTACTATCCCTATTACTCTTGTCTATATCCTTATAACTATTATTATTATCCTTATTACTATTATTACTAGCACTATAACTATTATTATTATCCTTATTACTATTATTATTATCGCTATGACTGTTATTACTATTCTTATTCTATTATTACTATCCCTATTACTCTTGTCTTTATCCTGATAATTATTATTATTACCCTTATTACTATTATTATTATCGCTATAACTGTTATTATTATCCTTATTACTATTATTATTCGCACTATAACTATTATTATTATACTTATTCTGTTATTACCATCCCTATTACTCTTCTCTTTATCCTTATAACTATTATTATTTCCCTTATTACTATTATTATTATCGCTATAACTAATATTATTATCCTTATTACTATTATTACTAGCACTATAACTATTATTATTATCCTTATTACTATTATTATTATCGCTATGACTGTTATTATTATACTTATTCTATTATTACTATCCCTATTACTCTTGTCTTTAACCTGATAATTATTATTATTTCCCTTATTACTATTATTATTATCGATATAACTGTTATTAATATCCTTATTACTAGTATTATTAACACTATAACTATTATGTATATCCTTATTACTATTATTATTAGCATTATAACTATTATTATTATGCTTATTACTATTATTATTATCGCTATGACTGTTATTATTATACTTATTCTGTTATTACCATCCCTATTACTATTCTCTTTATCCTTATAACTATTATTATTTCCCTTATTACTATTATTATTATCGCTATAACTGTTATTATTATCCTTATTACTAGTATTATTAGCACTATAACTATTATGTATATCCTTATTACTATTATTATTCGCACTATAACTATTATTATTATCGCTATATCTGTTATTATTATGGCTATGACTGTTATTATTATCCTTATTCTATTATTACTATCCCTATTACTCTTGTCTTTATCCTTATAACTATTATTATTATCCTTATTAGTATTATTATTATCGCTATAACTATTATTATTATCACTATGACTGTTATTATTATCCTTATTCTATTATTACTATCCCTATTACTCTTGTCTTTATCCTTATAACTATTATTATTATCCTTATTACTATTATTAATATCGCTATGACTGTTATTATTATCCTTATTCTATTATTACTATCCCTATTACTCTTGTCTTTATCCTTATAACTATTATTATTATCCTCATGACTATTATTATTATCGCTATAACTGTTATTATTATACTTATTACTATTATTATTATTGCTATAACTGTTATTATTATCCTTATTACTATTATTATTAGCATTATAGCTATTATTATTATCCTTATTACTAGTATTATTAGCAATATAACTATTATGTTTATCCTTATTAGTATTATTATTCGCACTATAACTATGATTATTGTCCTTATTACTATTATTATTATCGCTATAACTATTATTATTATGGCTATGACTGTTATTATTATCCTTATTCTATTATTGCTATCCCTATTACTCTTGTCTTTATCCTGATAATTATTATTATTATCCTTATTACTATTATTATTCGCACTATAACTATTATTATTATCCTTATTACTATTATTATTATGGCTATGACTGTTATTATTATCCTTATTCTATTATTATTATCCCTATTACTCTTGTCTTTATCCTGATAATTATTATTATTATCCTTATTACTATTATTATTCGCACTATAACTATTATTATTCTCCTTATTACTATTATTATTATCGCTATGACTGTTATTATTATACTTATTCTGTTATTACTATCCCTATTACTCTTGTCTTTATCCTCATAACTATTATTATTATCCTTATTACTATTATTATTATCGCTATAACTATTATTAGTATCGCTATGACTGTTATTATTATCCTTATTCTATTATTACTATCCCTATTACTCTTGTCTTTATCCTTATAACTCTTATTATTTCCCTTATTACTATTATTATTATCGCTATAACTATTATTATTATCCTTATTACTATTATGACTAGCACTGTAACTATTATTATTATCGCTATGACTGTTATTATTATACTTATTCTATTTTTACTATCCCTATTACTCTTGTCTTTATCCTTATAACTATTATTATTTCCCTTATTACTATTATTATTATCGCTATAACTGTTATTATTATCCTTATTACTAGTATTATTAGCACTATAACTATTATGTATATCCTTATTACTATTATTATTCGCACTATAACTATTATTATTATCGCTATAACTATTATTATTATGGCTATGACTGTTATTATTATCCTTATTCTATTATTACTATCCCTATTACTCTTCTCTTTATGTTTATAACTATTATTATTTCCCTTATTACTATTATTATTCGCACTATAACTATTATTATTATCCTAACTACTATTATTATGATCGCTATAACTATTATTATTATGGCTATGACTGTTATTATTATCCTTATTCTATTATTACTATCCCTATTACTCTTGTCTTTATCCTTATAACTATTATTATTATCCTTATTAGTATTATTATTATCGCTATAACTATTATTATTATCGCTATGACTGTTATTATTATCCTTATTCTATTATTACTATCCCTATTACTCTTGTCTTTATCCTTATAACTATTATTATTATCCTTATTACTATTATTACTAGCACTATAACTATCTTTATTATCCTTATTACTATTATTATTATCGCTATGACTGTTATTACTATACTTATTCTATTATTACTATCCCTAATACTCTTGTCTTTATCCTGATAATTATTATTATTTCCCTTATTACTATTATTATTATCGCTATAACTGTTATTATTATCCATATTACTAGTATTATTAGCACTATAACTATTATGTATATCCTTATTACTATTATTATTAGCGCTATGACTGTTAGTATTATCCTTATTCTATTATTACTATCCCTATTACTCTTATCTTTATCCTTATAACTATTATTATTTCCCTTATTACTATTATTATTATCGCTATAACTATTATTATTATCCTTATTACTATTATTACTAGCACTATAACTATTATTATTGTCCTTATTTCTATTATTATTATCGCTATGACTGTTATTATTATACTTATTTTGTTATTACCATCCCTATTACTCTTCTCTTTATCCTTATAACTATTATTATTTCCCTTATTACTATTATTATTATCGCTGTAACTGTTATTATTATCCTTATTACTAGTATTATTAGCACTATAACTATTATGTTTATCCTTACTACTATTATTATTCGCACTATAACTATTATTATTATCCTTATTACTATTATTACTATCGCGATAACTATTATTATTATCCTTATTACTATTATTACTAGCACTATAACTATCTTTATTATCCTTATTACTATTATTATTATCGCTATGACTGTTATTACTATACTTATTCTATTATTACTATCCCTAATACTCTTGTCTTTATCCTGATAATTATTATTATTACCCTTATTACTATTATTATTATCGCTATAACTGTTATTATTATCCTTATTACTATTATTATTCGCACTATAACTATTATGTTTATCCTTAGTACTATTATTATTCGCACAATAACTATTATTATTATCCTTATTACTAGTATTATTAGCAATATAACTATTATGTTTATCCTTATTAGTATTATTATTCGCACTATAACTATGATTATTGTCCTTATTACTATTATTATTATCGCTATAACTATTATTATTATGGCTATGACTGTTATTATTATCCTTATTCTATTATTACTATCCCTATTACTCTTGTCTTTATCCTGATAATTATTATTATTATCCTTATTACTATTATTATTCGCACTATAACTATTATTATTATCCTTATTACTATTATTATTATCGCTATGACTGTTATTATTATACTTATTCTGTTATTACTATCCCTATTACTCTTGTCTTTATCCTCATAACTATTATTATTATCCTTATTACTATTATTATTATCGCTATAACTATTATTATTATCCTTATTACTATTATTACTAGCACTATAACTATTATTATTGTCCTTATTTCTATTATTATTATCGCTATGACTGTTATTATTATACTTATTTTGTTATTACCATCCC